>CAEGAE010062377.1:0-89578 GCA_903067095.1 Girardinus metallicus | reverse complement strand
TCCGATCTAATAATTGTTTTTTTCTTTTTTAACAATGTCTCTATGTTAGTGTGAACAGGCCCCTAACAGGATTTAGATTTTGGTCTGCTTGGTTTGTTTCTTTCAAATACCTCAACTACCTTTTTGTTGAAATAAGATTTTCTGCTTAGGCGGTTCCTCTCCTCATTCATTACAGAACAGTCTCCGGTGTGCAGAGGGAAAATGCAGCTGCATCTAATTACTCAACATCTAGAACTCTTTGGGTTCTACCTCCAAGCGATGCCAGACAACACAGCGCGATGCTTAAAAATAGAACCGTGCTTTAAAGGATCGCTAGGTGGAGCACAGAGAAGCGACAGGTGGCAGACACACACCAGTCTGCAAGTTGCACCTTAGCACTTTGTGTGAAAATCCAAACCCTGACAGTGAGGTTTTCTGCCCAGAGTCTCTGTTGTCTTTCACCTACCACAAAACTATGAAATAAGTGATGTCTAGAGTTATTTTTTTTATTTATTGAACCCACCACCCAACATCTTTCTTACTCAAAATCTTGTAATAAGTGCTTTAAAAACTCACCCAGTCCAGAATCCCCCCCACCTACAACCCTGAACATTTAAAAGTGGGCACAGCCACCAGAGGGGAGGCTGATTCCCCTCTTCATGCCTTTAAGTGTGTCCATCCTCAAGGCATTTCATGAGATTGTGATCAGTTAAAATGTTTGAGCTGTACAATGAAATCTGGGCCCACAGCGCTATACTAAGCACAAATGCCTACAGATAGTGGCAAATTTTATCCATCATTTAAATTCATATACCCCCAATAGAAATGTTTTAAATTTGAACGGACATTAAGATCTGCATATTTTGCCTTCAACATTATAACCCAGTACAATGCGCTTGTTATGGCAGACAAAGCCTTGAAGAGTCCTGGCATCACTTCTTGACAAGGAAACCAAAATATTCATTTACTTACCCACCTAACCTTCGGGATCCATTGTACTAAATTCATAAAAAAAAAGCAATTAAATGTATTCCTAACTCCTATGCTACCCTATCATTATTCCCAGTTTTGTAAATAACAGACTAAACCTTGGCCCTGTCCTTCATCAATAGAGAATCTCACCTGACCCTAAAATGAATAAAGCTATGAAGCACAGACGTTTCTTAACACACATGCTTTTTGACACGCAAATTGACTCTGAGAAAGACTCATTTACTTTTCCTTAATTGATTGGATGAGTGGTGAAGCACCCGAGTGTCGCCCAATAAGAAGTCACTCTTTTTAAATCATGAGTAAATTCAGAGTTTTCCAGGATTTTAGCATGAAGACGGAGGTTTTACACAGGATTTCGATCATTACAGAACAAGAGGAGCAGGGATGAGCTGGATTTTAATCTTGGCTCCTTTAATAGGCCGGGGGCACCAAATGTTTAAAAGACGTCTTTAAAGAGCTTTGTCCAGGGCGGAGAATAGGTAGGTAGTTGCTTGTAGTGGCACGTACTAATTTGCTGGGGGTTTCTAAAGATGGTATCGTGGGAGATTTTCTCAACCTGAGTAATTATAAGTGGATTGCAGGAAACGGGAAGTGCATGTTAAACAGCTTCCAAACCATTTTTCACAACAGATTAAACTGTTGTTCTAGTGAACTGATTAGTTTCCATCAAGAAAATAAATTATGTGAACAGTCTGACAATACGCATAAAAATGTGCTCATGTTCAATATTTTTTTAATAAATATCAGTGCTGTTCATTATTACGACTAAATCCAAATGGATATATTTGTTGTTCATTTTTCTTCTCACTCAATAATATTTGATGTGTAATTCAATAAATACCACACACTGGTCCACGGGGGAAAGCTTAGCAGGCAAACAAGCATATCACAGAAATGCCTCATATTTTTACAAGCCCATCTTGGTGTTTGCTTTCATGCTGCTTTTCCTTCTCCCACTCTTCTTTATAGAGCCCCACAGATCTACAATCTCTACAAAATGAGGTGGGCTTTCCCTTCTGTCTTCCACCTGCACGTATAGATCCAAGTCATGGCCATTATTCCGAGCATGTACCATGCCCGGTGGGAAATGGCAACGTTGCCAAAATGATGGATGGAAAAATAAAGGGGGATGAAAAACAATTCCATAGAGAGTGGTTAAGGTGCCGTGTGGAAGTGCCGGAGTTAGAAGGTATGGTGCAGGAAGTCAATTTTAATTAAAAGTTTCTGTCAAGTCAGGGGACTTGTTTGTAGTGTGGAGAGGGCAGATCAGTGGCCATCAAAGAATAGCAAAATATTCAGGTACTTTAAACAATAGGGCGCATGTGACAATTTTCTCTGATAGACTGATTTGGAATTTGGAGGTTATCTTTGTCTTTAATTGTCTTTAAACTGAAAATCAAAATCCAACATTACCTCGTTCTAACTTCATTATAAAGCAATCATATTTTATTTTAGCCATGTACATTTTTGTACATTTTTCAAAGTTTTTCAAAGCAGATAAGTACTTTTAGATCAAATTTTTAATTGTTTTCAGTCATGCCTCTCAAACAGGAAGTAAGAATCACATATGGAAGAAACTGTGCTAACAATCCACAAATTAAGTTAAGATGGTACCTTAGGTTTGGGAGCTGGGTCACACCTCTGTCACTCCTCTTACCCAGCAGACCACTTACATCCAACATCAACCATCCATCTGTCACATCCTTCAACCCCACCCTCTCTTACTCTCTGTCGGACCTCACTTCAACCTCTGTTATCCCCTCGCCCTCATTCCTTTAAACTTCCCAGCTTCAGTCTTCATCTCTTTCCATTCCTCTTCATTCCAGGTTTCATCTGGGAGTCCTAAATTGACTCAGGAACAGTCCACTTCCTGAAGACTGCATCTCCATGTTGAGTCTCCTCCTCCCAAGCCTTCATTACTTATCAAACTGTCCTGTGCATCTGCTTTAAATGGATTGGAAGGCAGTACTGAAACATTAATTTCCTTCGGCATTGTCTACCAATGCCTTTAAAACAGACAGACAATAGTGTGAATAGGATTATGAAGTCCAAAAATAGTTGAATAACGCAATAATCTTATTTTAAATGTGTTTTAAGCTGATTAAAAATGGGAATATTCCTTGTCTGCCAAGAGTTCTTGAAAAAATCTTTGCAAATCTTCAGGTGCGTGTTATAGAAATATAGAGCATTGGTGTCCCTGTGGGTTTTCAACATGCACAACACTTCAGTAGGGAGGTTATAGTTTTTATTTATGTCAGGAGCTGCATGTTGGACCCAATTTTGTATTATGTTTGAATGTGGCAGCAGTGGATTCATGAAGAAGGGCAGTGGGGCTAGACTGGTAAGAATTGAAGCAAAACAGCAACCCCATTGTAGCAGTGGCATCGCGTTAGCAGGCTGGTATCATTAGATGAATTTCTGCATCCTGACATGGTCTGATAAACTTTTGCCATGGTGTGGCAGAGGGAATTTTGTGACACAATGACAAAATGAGTCCACAGAAGAGATGCAACACATCCTTTTGTGGTGTGGAAAATAGAAAAAAGAGATTTAAGCGCCACAAAATCAAAGAAGCAACCTGATTGCCCGCACTTTGAAGGAGGATTTCTACATTGGGCCATGTAATGTGAAGACACCCTAATAGCTGTCAGACAGCCTGATCTGCAATAGATTTCCTGTCAATTTTTGTTCTACTGCCAAACACGAGGACAACTTGTTCTTTGTGGCACATTTCAAACTGTTAATTAGCTCCTCAGCAAGAGCTTTCGTGTATATGCAAGTGTTAACTTTGGTGCACATAGCTGATGCTGTGTTATGTGTCAAGTCCTCACATTTAAGTCCATCACTGTCATAAGAAAACCTGTCCACAGGCTAGAAAGCTGCTTTGGGCAGCAGGTACAGGAAATTACAGTCAAAGAACTTGATTCCTATTTACCTAAAAGTCTGCTGTGAAATTTAGGCTCATCTCCCCCCGCACTGACTGATCGTTTCTGTTGGAAAAGTCCTCTACTAGCACTGGTGTTATGCCACCAGATAAGGTCCTCCATCAGTCACATCAACCCCCGAGACATTGTGACATTTGCTGGGATGAACAGTGTCGCAGCTGCTTACCTGACCTTTCACAAAGGCTCCTTCAACACTGTGTCAGATTGAATGCAGAGTTACCCTCGACTGCATTTCTGCCTTGACCGCAATTTAAAACTCAATCCAGACTCCTGAATGAAGGGTGTGATGATGCTGTAGGTCTAAAAAAAATGTGTCTCAGAAGGCACTATGCACACACCTGTCACCCCAACGAGGATGGACGGAAAGTGTTACAAAGGATTGGACGTTTTGTATTACCTCTGGAGCATGTTAATCTTTATATCATGCCAGATTGAAATTTTCTCGTTAAAGAAGAAGAAGGAGAAAATGATCGAATATGGACTCCAGGAGATAATCACAAACCTGTAAAATGTGTAATGACCCAAGGTAAGAATGCCTTTGCCAACACTGCCACCCAGTGTACAGAAGAGTAGGTGCACTTATTTTTTCTACCATCCAACTTCTTAATGGCAGATCTAAAGACTAAAAATGTTGCTGCTTCTCCACAAGTACCTATTTGAGAATAATGGCAGACATCTAAAGATAGAAGAAACAATCTGTATTTACACTGTGTTTACATTAAATGTATGGAATCAATCCATATTCATGTGCCCCATTACTTTCCATTCCATAGTTGACAAACCTTGAATGCTGATGTTATTATTAGGATGCAGTGCACACAAACACCATGCAGGGATTCCAGTCTTCAAGCAGCTCGAATACTCCAGACTTACACACTCACACTCTGAACTATTAGCTTGGTCTGCATTTCAGAAGACACACCATTAGTTTTTAGGATCCCTCTTCTTGTTGTACTTAAAGACACATTGTTCATATGTTGCTTCTTTGTTCTCCCCCCCCCTTTGAATACCAATGACCATGACCGCCTTGTCCTTTCCTTTCAAGTTTTTCCTTTTTATATCCACTGATGCTCGTTATCACACAAGCCAGCTGATTGAAACCGTTGCCGTTAATCATCAGATTTCATCCAATCATCACTTCGACACTCAAGTAATCTGAAAATTCAGGCTGTCATGTCATCTCACATCTCTGATTGTGCTATCTATATGCAAATGATGTGTGAAATGGGATGGCGACTCAGTGCTATATCAGGCTTTTGTTGGAGAATCTGTGCGTAAAAACAAACCCATGTAACAAGGCTTCTTGTATAAAAATGCATTTTGATATTTTTTACTTGCAGCCTCCCTGAACAAATAACCCAGACATGAGGAATCATGTGAACAACGTTAAACAAAAGAGAAATTACTTCCAGATTTCAAGACACGTAAACCTGTGGTTTTTAAATGTTTCCTTACAAAAACATATTTGTTTTTGGCAATGAAAGTACAAAATAATACTAATAATTTTGCACAAAAACTTTTTAAAGTCAAGTGCTTCAGGAAAAACAACATAAAAAAATGTGTTCTAACAGAATATTTGATTTTTTTATTTTGCCCACAGCAATTCCTTATTCTTATAGTTTATCTTGAAAAATAATGTCTGTTTCAAGTCATTTAATTTTCTTTGATGTATTTAAATACTACAATGTCACAACAAATTGTTTTCATAGGGAGTAGTATTAAGCTCCAGTTCTAATCTAATGTCATTAAATCAGACTTTGAGACTGTCAGATGTTTTTATGTCAGCCAAGATAATACAAATCCTTATCAATCCGTTTTAATTAAATTAAATTAAAAATTAGTAACAAACAATTTTAATAAAACAATAAAAACTGCATAGTTTTATATAAATGGCTCAGTCTCCATTTTTGAGACAGCAAGAGGTGACAGTAGAAAGGAACAACTTCTTTTTAGGAGGAAGAAACTTCCAGATGCATTAGATTTAAGATGAGTCTCCATCTGTCTCTCAACCCGCTATCTGAGCCGACTATGCATGCAGAATAATAATCCTCTTATTCAAGAGGATATTTTTGGTCACAGTAGAGTTGCTAACAGTTACGGGAGATTTCAGAGATTTGAAAATAACATAATCCACAAGGATTATGTTATTTTCCTTCAGAGATTTGAAAATAACGGAGTATCGACCACAGATCCCAGACTTTATTTCATCCTTATTCTCAAGTAGTTCCATTCATTCATCCATGCATCCACATTTTTAATGGTCTGCTTGCAGGCTATACTATTAAAGTATAATCACTGTAGAACCTTCTGACAGATCCAAAGTAAGGTTTTGTAAGCTTCAAAAAACACTAAAAATGACTCAGGGAATTTGATTAAGTAAACATATCTTATTTTGACTTTAAAATATGTAGGCAACTTGTGTCAAATATCTCAGAATTTTGCCTGTTAGGCTCTAAAGTCCTTGGAGTTTACTATCAAAAATGAATAAAAATGTATGTTCGGCCATAAATCAACAAATTCAACAGTCAGGACTTTGAATTTGCTCATGTACAACTCCAAGGAGCCAGAGAATATGCTGCAAATGTATATGTTTTAACTTTTATTAAGCTTAAATTTTAAAAGAAAAAAAACTAAAAGTTTAATACCCTATAAAGCTGTGCTGTAAAAGAAAAACTTGCCTGTATTGGATGTTAGTCAGGCAGAATGCCAAAAATCCCAACAGACTCTGGTCATGCTCATGCTTCCTCTTTTTAGTTGTGTTTTCTAAATCTCTACATCTATGTTAGTCCCGTCCGGCTGGAGCTCACCTTTAGGTTATGCCTATTTGACACGAATAGCTATCAGACAGTAATATCAGGAAGCGACCATGTCCAGACCAACAGTGGGAACTCAGTGGGTATGATAAGAGGCGTCTGTGACAGCCAGCAGGTCATGTTTTTCTCTCTTCCCCACTGAAGCGGAGCATTCAGCTTCTCTGAGCCAGCGGAGTCCAGTTGGGTAAAGACGGTACTCTGTGGGTTTACTGAGTTTACTTTGGTCTTAGATGTTGTGTAATGAATAGAGTCTGAGGCTAGGTCTGCAAGATGGGAGAAGCTTTTAGAAAGAGTTAGTTCAGCTCACGTTTACAATAATAGTTATTTTTTGTGCATGCTGGTTTTACGCAGCTATACTATATTGTACATAAATCTAAAGTCATTCAAAGTTTATTCACATTTCACTTCCAGAACATAGATTTTTTTTTCCATGCATTTCTTTCTAGTAGTTGAAGTGATAAAGTTAAAGGTTTTACTGAAAACTTTACAATATATTTTCTGCACCAGTATTTTTTCTGATTGGACCCATGTGGCTGGGTCCAGTGAGAGTGGCTCAGTACTATGATACAAGAAAAATGTATTATTTTTCAAAATTAACATTCTTGTTCATCTGCAGTTTCATAAAGAGCATCTCCATTGGTTGAAATTCCACTAAAATGCATTGAGAATGGAATAAAAAGATAACTAATTAGGGTTGTAGCAATAGACACAGTGTGTGATATTGTGCTTTGTTGGTAAAAAAAAATTCAAATTAGACAGAAAACAGTGGCTTCATAAAATACCCTGTTACTCATCCACTAGCCTGTTTGATCTATTAAAATGTGGCTCAGCTGTGGCAAACTTGGAAACGATCTTTCAGCATGAACCCAACCTGCAATTATGTTAGCATAAGAAAGGTACCGCCAATGAATATTATGCCAAGAATGGAATTTCTTCTGCCATTTTTTACATCCCTGAGATGCTTTCAACATATACTTAGCCTTGGGTTTATTTCTCCCTGGAAAGCACAATAAAAGATGTCCTCTGATTGTTTAGTTTAAGGTGGAAACTGTTTCCATTTCAAGGAACAGAGAACATGATCAATATGATACCCACGAGGGGACAGAACTGGAGTTCTCCAATTATATGGTTTTCACAGCAGGTTTTTTCCGCTTCCCTTTGGGAAAACAATCACACTTTGCACTTGGCAGAAATTAAATCACATGTCTATTTTTGTGCCACTTTAGGAAGACTGAGGATATCCCCAGGGAAAGATTGCACTTTTATATTTGAATGTGTTTTCTGCAGGACAAAAAGGTTATCTTCAAAAGCCCTCAAATCCAAATGTCCATTTGCATGAAATTCATCAGGGTCTAACTACGGTAACTACTCTAGAAAAATAAGACTAAAAAGCTGGAAATTTTAATTGTTTGAAAGGTCAGTCCTCAATGTGCAAATGGCCTCATCTAAGACATACAGCGAATACTCATTTATCTGCATTTTATCTACTGAAGTCTCAAACTTTCCTTGCAACTTCTCTGGATGGAAAAATGGCTTCAGTGCAGGACAGAATACATTATAGGAGCAATTTTGAAAGTTGACAAATTACTAGGAGAGAGCTGCTGATGGACAGCAGTTAAGTATAGCTTTATTGGATTAAGCACTATTGGTCATGGAAACAATGGCGCAAGTAATGGCTTTGTTTTGTTTTTTATTAATAATAATAATTATAAAGAAATAGTAAAACTGACAGACTGAAAAAAATATGAATGCTTTTTAAAGAAAATTAAATAAATTTGACATCGCTTTGCAGAAAATTACAGTATGGACAACAAAAATTAAAAAGAAATCACAAAAATAAAATATCAAAAAGTAACAACTATAATTTTTCAAGATGTCTCTCTTCATAAAAATTGATGTAGTTCAATTAAATCCATGATATAAATGTTAAGCACTTAGTTTTCTACCGCCAGTTTTGACCACACTTATCTCAAATTGAAAGTCTGAGCAGAATTTGTTTTCTTTAATTTGTTGAATGTTACCAACAAAAACTGATCATAATTCTGATCAGAGTTGCCCAACAGATGCTTTATCATAATCTTCCATAGCTAATAAACAAGTCTTATATTTTGTAAACATAAAAACCAAAAATAGCACAACAACAATAACAGCTAACAGCAACACAACTTGATGAGAAATAGGGTATTTGGAGGTATGTTACATGCCATAGTGAATGGAATTAGCTCCTCTTCTCTTCCAAGTGAAACAAACAAGACAATTTTAAATCCACAGTAATGCTTGCTAATCTATAATCCCACAGCCTTGGTGTTGGCCCTGGTTAGCTCCTGTGTAAGGCCTGTCCGACAACACACAGATCCGGGTGTGATGCAGAGCGTGGCGTTGTCCTGAGGTCTGACTGGCTACCCCATAATTCAGGGTGCCTGGCTGGATTGTCATCTAGCCTGTTAAAATGAAAATAAAGCTTACTTTAGTGATAAGCATAGCATGCCTGGTGGGCTCAAGAGGGCTGTTAACAGAAATCATCCTTTAAATTAAACAAATGCTGTCAGGTCACATTGTGCAGAAGGAAAACAACCCTTATCTAATCAGAAACTGTTTCTGAGCCTGGTGGTCATGTGCTGGATCCTCCTCAGCCTACTTCCAATGGACAAAGTAGTGTTGTGTTCACCAACATAAAACTTAGCGAAGGATCAATTTCCATTTGGATCATGAGGCTAATTTTGTACCATTTCAAACAATGAGTTGATTAAAAATAACAGATGGACAGAGAATCGGACTTCACCTCTAATAAAGTAATTCATAAAGGTTACTAAAAAGACAATGTGGCTTTTAGGTCTTGTGTCTGGTCTTTGATGTCCAATAGGCTTCAAATATGCTTGATCTGCTCTACAGGCTTTGAGAACTATCACATTCATTTGTTCTACATTTATCCCTTTTCCTTCTGTTTCTTCAAGTCCCAAAATCTAATCCTTGAGGACCAATGTCTTTTAGCTATCTCTTTGCTTCATCATAGCTGGCTTCAATAACTCATTAGCAGAACTGCGTAGAGCTTGACTGCATGCTAATGGAGCAGTCTTGCCATTGAATTAAAGTGTGTAGGGCAAGAGACACATCTAAAAATTGCAGGACTCTCGTCCTCTAGCACTGTAGTTTGAGACCACTGTTTAAAGTCAAAGGCAACATTTTGAGAGACCTTTGGAAAGAATGACTATTTTACTGAAGGATTTAGAGAAAAAAGAAATAAATCTTACCCCTTTGTACATATTGCTGGCTCACTTCCACAAGTTTCAGCCACTGAGGTCCCTTGGAATCGGGAAGTCATGCTTAGACTTGGCCTTCTGTCTGACTGGCTACGTCGAACAAAGGGTCGTGGTCCTTGTACAGACACAGGGAACCTTCCGCGACTCCCCCAACAACTAGAAAGAACTGAAACTCTGTTCGAAGTCCATGCTTGAGGTGGTTGGACAACTGAACAAGTCTGGGCCTCAAACATGGATGGAGAGACTGGACAGAAGACTGATCGAGCATTACTGAACAACTGTGCACTTGATTCTTCAGTGCTGTTCTTCCTTGACCATTTCTGCACCTTTGGTGAGGCTGGTGGAGATGGTGCTTTGAAAGGGTAGGAGGTGCTAGAGTTCTGGTTTGCAACAGGTGGGCTGGGAAGTCTCCGTTGAAGTGCTGATGGTGTAGGAGGTGTCTTGTTAACAGGGTAGCTATTTGTTGAGGGTGTTGTAACTTCCTTTTTTGAACCAAGAGGGCTGGGAAGTCTTCTATGCAAACTACTTGGGGTAGAGGGAGTGGAAGGTAACATCCGGCCTTTAGAGACAGATGGAGTGCCAAGTGGTTTGCTACTGGCAACTGAGGAAGGAGGCACAATAGTTGCACTGGTATTTGGTTGAGACACTGAAATCTTGTCATTATGCTGTACATTAGGTGATTCTCCTTGGGGTTCTGAGGTTGCTTCCCTATTAATCGAGGAGCCCTCCGAGTTCGAGTCGGAAGATCGTTGTGTGTGTAAAATCTTTCTAACTTGATGGTTTGAAGATTCTGTTTCCATTCCATCAGGCTGACTGACTTTTGAAAAAGCAGGTGTACCTTGAAAAACAATCTTCGTTGACTGTGGTAAGCCTCCTTTGCTTGGTAATACTGTAACAGTCTGAACTGAAGCTCTAAGTCGTTGGGATACAGCAGGCCTTTTTAGCACAGGTGACTTTCCCACTTTTGTAGTCCCATCTCCTGCTGAAGTCAATCCACTTTGGGCACTTTCAAAAGAAGTGTCCATTAGTACTTCCAGAGGAGGTGGAGGAAGATTGTCGAGATCAAAATAATCATTTTTTTCAGATATTGTGGACTCAGGTCTACAGCTGGTCACTCCCATACTAAGAACTGCTTTTACATTTCCTAAACCAGGTAGGATGGGAACACCACACTTTTGTACCCCTTTTAAAGGCCCAAGACCTTTAGGAGGTTCTCTTACCTCTATACCCTGGCTGAAGGTGTCAATCAGCTTTTTGACTGAATTCCTGCCCCTGTGAAAGCCAGATGACAGTTGTGGTGATAAAGGAGGGCTAGGTGGGGGAGTGGTTTTTATATGACACGTGGATTCTGTTTTTTCTTCCTGTTTATCTTCGTCAACATCACAGATTATTTCTTTTTTGTTGTACTTTAAGAGACGTGTTTTGTCTTTAGGTGATTGGCTATTATTGTTTTTACCTTGTGGAGGATGTTTTCGATTTATTGCTGGAGATTGAGCAGGTGAATTTCCTTGAGTTTGTTTAAATGTAACCAACTTTGAGTTTCCTCCCACTTTGGTTTTACTCATTTTTTGTAATCTCTGGTTTAAAGCATTCTGAGTTCTTTCTAGTTCAAACAGAGTTGGATCTTCACCTCTACTCCGTAAGGATTCTGCTGACCTGGAACGTTGACCCCTGGCAACTGGGTTCTTTTTTATTTCTGTTCTCCGAACAGCTGTTGCTGTTTGAGGCCTCCTTGGAGATTGCACCTCCTCATCTGTCCAATCTTGTCTAGTGGTCTTTGGAGTGCCTGCTACTTTTGCTTTGGCACCAGTGTTCTGCTTTTGTACAAACCGTATTCTGTCACTTACGGCATTTTTCATTTTGAGAGTCATTTCTACATTTTGAGGATTTTCTATGCGTTTTCTTGGTATGCGGAGTGGAGGAGTTGTTGAACTCATGGGTGAATAATTAGATCGTATCGGGAATGCTACTTTTCCATCCTTAACACCTTTATCTCCTTCCTTTTCATCATTGTTGTCGTCTTCACCCTCATCTAAGGAGGCCGAGCCTAACAGCGAATCTCTTTGGTCATTAGGCACTATGGTACATGTAGAATCAAGTGAGTTGAGTGAAGTGAGAGAAAAACTTGGACTTATTTGAGTCCCATATTTTTCAATCGATGCTCCAGTGATGTTTATAGCATTGTACTCTGTAGGACTGAGTGGAGTTCTGTTTGTCCCATTGGACCCGCAACTCTCTCGTCTACAATGCTTTTCACATCCATTAATGGATTCATTTTCAGCCCCAATACCACTGTCCTCACTAAACAGAGCTGAATCCTCTCCTCCAGGCTTGCGCAGGGAGGCCATTTCTATTTGGGTTAAGAGTCGCATCATCCTGGCCTCCAAAGTGCGTTTGATTTTCAGTTTATCTTCTAAAAGCTCTGACACTGAGGCAAAGTAATCCACTGCTTCCTCCAAAGCAGAGTCTCCAATTCCACAAACAGTCCGGCTCACATTCCTCATCCTCTGAGTGGTGTACTGAAGAAGCTGCTGCAACAAATCTGGTGGCGATTCTGAGCTAATCGGACCAGACATCCGCTGAGAAGAAGACGAGAGATTTTTCATTTGGTTTGGCCAAGCAAGATGTTCTCCATTTTCTTTCAAAACCTGTTCCCCCTCCTCTGTCATTTCTTCCAGTCCCTGAATTATTTCCTCATAGCGTAAAGCCATGAAGGCTATCATTGTCTGCACAGAAATCTGAGTTTGGGTGGCTTCTTCCATGAGCTCAAGTACAGAATCATATTTGTTTATACTGGGATTCAAAAAGGCATATGCAGCTTGATGAGCCTTTACCAAAGGTTCTGGAAAGTCTACTTTTTGATCTGTAGATATCTTTTCCTGGTCTTTCCTTCTGGGACCTTTGGTACCTTTGGCTGATTTCTTTGATTTCTTATTAGACTTTTTATCAGCTAACTCCTGCTTGTCAATGTTTTTATCCTTTCTTAGTGGCAGTGTCACTTTTTGTGTTGCTGTACTCTCACCTTTATCAATGTTCTTTACCTCTGTGTTCACTTCTTCAGTGGTATATCTCTTTTTTTGTGGTGTCATTTGTGCTTCTTTCTGAAGTACCTGGACATGTGGAGATTCCTTGTTCCCCTTTGCAGATCCGGTTACATTGTTCCTCCTTCCATCTTCATCCATCTTGTTTTCTTGAGGCACTGCAGGTAACATTCTTTCCCTCCTCATGGCACCCAAACTGACCAAATTGGTACCTTTGGAGGGTGAGCAGCCCATTTTTTAAGTCTTGAAAATAAAAGGTGACTTCAATGTTTTCCCACAGATCAATTGCAAGAGAAATGAAAATCCAACCAAGGTTCTTAGCCACCTGCTGTATCTGTCATTTTCAAATGGCTGAGGCTGTACAGAATAACAAAATCCCTTTCAACAAGTTGTCCATCGAAACAAAAAGATAAATCCATTTCAAAAATTGCTTCTACCAGTTACAAATACAGAAAATAAATCCACAGAATTGTGGTCATACTAAAATTTGTCTGTAGCCTGTTGTAAAATGCATCCCTCTGAACCTTCTGGAGGACAAGCAGCTGAAAGGATTAGTAGGGCTTTCAGTGAACTCCTCCGCATTAACATATGGCACGTTAAACCAAATAAAACTCACCTACTTGTAAGAACATAAGCTCATTTGTGTAATAGGGACTGGCCCATGATGGCTTTTTATAGCCTGAAAAATAACATTGTAGTTTTTGCTCCTCACCAAAAAGGAAAAGTGATTCATTTTCAGCAGGCATTTGAAAACATCTTTAGTTGTATTCTCATTTACATGTAAAGCTTAAATCTTACTAGAATTTTTTTTTAAATGGAGCATTCAGCTTAGAGAGTCATGGTACATGTACAAATTCTGAATTTTGCAGTTAGAGTTGAACTAAAACAGAAAAAAAAAAGTGAAGATTAAATGTCATTTTGTCTTTCACATTTCCCTCCACCCCCAAATTATACAGCATTTTAAGATTTTTCATTTTGGGCAAACATGAAGCAGCATTCAGTGCTCCAATCTCAGTTCAGAAAATGAAGTCATCAGGTGTTCTCAAGAAGAAAAAAAATAAATAAATAAATAAAAACACCCACTACCTATTGGTACAGCAGTAGCCCTTCTAGAGTCAGTTTGACAAATCCTGTACTCTGGTCTTTCCTGAGATCCGGTGAAGTGTATGAAGCAGTCTGTTTAATCATAAATTAAAGAGTCAACACAAACCAGCTGAGACAGTTTCATCATGAAGTCCCTTTTGTCAAAGATGCTGCAATATGTTAAATTATGAAGATAGGAGTCAAGCCAGTTTGAAGTTTTCCCAGTAGTTTTATTCAGCTCTTTGTCCACATCTAAAAAGGTTGAGACAGCCAGATGAAAAGTCCACCCTGAAAGACAATACAGGATAATGGGCACAGATAGCTACTTGTAGTCCAGCAGTAAACATTCAATCTTTCCTTACCAAAGAGACAATCTGCCTTCTAAAAGTCAGTTTCTGGAATATCTTGTTGCTGCATTGTGTCAGTTTCAGGCTCTAAAGAATAGTCATTGTTGGAGTACTCATTGTCAGAAAGGTGGTCTCTTGCTCTGTGATAGCCTCCATTTGACTGCATGAGGAGAGATGGAGGGTACACAGAAGGCTCCATCATGCCCACTGGCACCTTACTGGTCATCCAGGCCTGAGCAAGTGGCATTTCATGAACTTTAATTAAAGTATTTCCAATGAGAAACAGTTCAGGATCAAGTATTGAAGGTTGCTGGGGCAAATAGCCATAAACAGGTGGAGGGCCCACCCCATAGGGAGGAGATACAGACATCCTATGATGATAAGCTTGGAGAGGTGAACCACTCATGCCATAAGCATAACTGTAATGAGGAAACCCAACAGTACCATAACTGTACCCATAAGGAAGAGATGCTGCATGGATGCCACCATAATTATAATGAAATCCCCTAGAGCTATCACCATAAGTATATGGATGAGTGTCATGGCTGGAATATACAGCTTCATGGAATGGTCCAAACCAGGGATTGGATAATGGATACAAGCCTCCAGGACTTGAGACCATCAGTGGTTGCATTGAGAAGCCAGCTGACTTTTCCTCTGGACGCAATGGAGGGCCAACATAAAAGGCTCTTGGTGATAAAGTATCTGGGGCACTAGTAGAGTCGGAGTTAGTGGTCTCATCAGGAGCTTCAATACTGGAGTTCGACTGATTTCCAACAGATGAGGATGCAAACTTAGAGTATGGAATTGCAGAAGATTCAGAACTCAGGGAAGTTGTTTTATTGCCATGATCTGGAGAGAGAGAGAAAGTTAAACAGTGACCAATTGTGTCAAGTCTCACAAGTCACATGACTCCAAGCTGCTAGGAAATGAGTGGCACCATGTTGTCTGTATGGAGCCAGTAAAGGTTGAACTTGAATCGTTCTTGTCACCAGCACTGTGAAAAGTCAGTTACGATTTCTCAAAACATCTGCTTTTACATAACTAGCAGATTTTGTTTTGTCTACACCTTGTACACATTGTATATTGCAACTAAAACCAAGAGAAAACTGACAGGAGTTTGAACTGGCAAAACTTAAGTTTCATGTCAAGTCTAATCGTGTCCATATTTTCAGGATTTGAGATTTTGACTCACCAGTAGGAAAACAACTTCCAAGGCAAAACAGCAGGCTGATCCACAACACCCTGCAAAACTTTCACATTAGAACCAACACTGAGACTCGTTTTACTTTAATAAGTTAATCATCACACCAGGCTGCATAACAAACCTTAAACTGCTTCCCAGGAACATAGTTGCCTCTAAAGAGTAGTCCAGCTACAATGAGTGACTATCGGAGAAAAGAGACTGCTCTTAAACACAAGGCTTTGCAGTCATTGTGCTTATTGGAGACACCTGTACCACTCTGAGCAGGTGCAGTGGTTCTTTAATTGGCCCAAGGGAATTGTATGTAAGTGAAAGACAATCTGGTTTTCATTTAGTACAGTGTTTCCCATCCCTAGTCCTCAAGGCACACTGCCCTATATGTTTTAGAAATTTTGCTGCTTTAATGCACCTCATTCAGCTGATTGCAGTTCAGCAAACACCTGCTAATTGAAATCACCTGTGTTGAAGCAAGGAAACCCCTAAAACACGCCAAAACTTGTTTTAGGTATATTTACTAACGAATGAGTAAAATGTCTTCTACATAGTCATTAGCAAAAACCTACTCAAAGTACAAGTTAAAAAGAATATTTCAATATATGAATATGAAAATACTAAGAAGACACATAAAACACATACATTTGAATAACAATGCTGTTGATTACGGCATAAATTAAAATTAGATTATGTATCTTTTTCTGGTAGTCAAAAAAATAGATAAAACAACTTTTAGCTTGATTTTATTTAAAGACTGAGTCACTGAGACATATAGTTAATATTGGGCATATTTAAGACTTTAATTTTGAACTTTAGCACCAGATTATCTTAAAGACTGTACATGACGCACTCTTGTGACATTTTGAAACAAAAGGCTACATTTAATTAATAACAAAGATGTGGTAAATAAATACAACACAGCAGCAATTTCTGTGCAAAATATTAGTGGGGTTGTTCATAATTCTTCTAGCTTCATGCAATAAAGAGAATTAGTAAGAGTTTAGGATAAAAAATAGAGAGATAAGTGCTGTCTATACTTGTTTGCTATTTTTTAATCTAAATATGTATGCATTAGCTATAGATAGATCTGAAATGTTTGGGATTTTTCTCTCATGGTGTGCAAATTGAGATCAAAGTCAGGAAATAATTATTGAAATTGTTTTTGATCAACTATTTGACTACCGTAAGGTGTGATTTGAGATTTTTCTCAACATTTTGTTAGACTGAGATAACCATTTTGTTAGGTTATCTTCTACATTGCTCACTGAAAGATGTATTCTTTCTTCCCTACTTTTCCAACACGATTTTAAAATGTCTTGAGATGTATTATCTTGTTTATGAGCCTACACCAAGTCAGCATGATAGGTAGAAATATAGGACATGTTTTATTAGTTGTGCTTCTTTCATTTCTACTCATACTGCTGATGTTAGCATTGCTCTGATGACTTGATTTTTAATATATACATTAACATTAAAAAAGAAACGGGTATAATATTTTATATCCATTTCATTTTGAATGATGAAATGGATATAAAATAGGCCAGGACTGACACTTATCTTGCCTTACCAATATGGCGGGCGCGTCGACGTACGAGCGTACTAAAGTTCAACGCCACTTCATAGAAGAAGAAGGGAAAACCCTGCGAGTAGTCAGCGCGTCTCGCGCTAGGGAGGAGTGCTTGCTGTGGACCCTCGAGCTTTGTGAGTTGCTATCTACTCGGGTTGGTGTCTGTTTTTTATCTTAACTTTTATGGAGCTCACCTATCAACAATAGCTTTAACTTTTATTTAGCGCTGATACTTTTAGTTTTTACCGATGAGAAAAGAGTTTCTGAAGAAAACACGAAAATGTGTGATTTCGGTGAGCTTTTAAGCTAACTACGCCATTAGCAGAAAGCTTGTAGACTTGACAGCTAATTTTGTAAAATGTCAATTTAAATCAAAAGTTTAAGTAACATCCTTGTCAAAAATAAAAAATAGTGACCTGGAGATATAATGGAAGGCAACAGGATAAAGTGGCTGCTTCCATCGTCAAAGTTTACCGGACTTTTATGTTCAGATTAACTACCGCTGACACCTGCAAGTATATGGGTAAGCCTTTTCCGCTCCAAGTAAAAACTGATTAAAATGTTTATTAAATTCATATAAAAATCCAATGTCCATGCATGTCACTTAATTGTTACGGGCAGCTTGAAAAATATTTTTGTGTCAAAAAACTAAACTAAAGCAGTACGCTAACATTATTAGAGATTTTTCAGTATGTCTATAACACAACCGAATCAGTTTTTTTTTTTGTTTTTTTTTATCTACTTATTTTATTATTTAAAATGTAATATAAATGCCGTTTTGGTTAGGGACGTGTGCTATGATCCCAAAATGGTGGATCTTCGTTTTATGTTATGCCTCACAGAACTTGCGTTACCTTTTTTCTGAATAAAATAACGGGACCTACTGGGTATGACCTTATAGAAAACACCTGATCAGATCATCTCTATCTTGGTTACATGTTTTAGAAATGCTGAGCTTTGGTTTTCTAACGAGTCGGTGAATTTGTGGCCAATTTTCTGTTGCCTGCTGATGCTGATTTTATCCTCTTCTGATTTTTCTCTTGTAACTCCAAAAACCAACAAAACACCTGTTAAAGTGTTTGTGGTAAAACAAAACCTGATTTCTCCAAAGCATCTCAAAATCGCGTAGCTGTGTCGCTGCTTTACTGAACATCTGCGATTACAGTTACAATCTCTAGGTTATGAAGAAAAAAAAACCAAAAAAACTATAGTATATTTCACTTGCTACTTAAAACAGATTATACTTTTTTTTGTGACGGCGAGAATCAGAGTCTTCAAAGTAAAGGGGGAAAAAAAAAAAGAGTTCTTTTGTCGTCGTCATTTATTTTTACATTAATATATATTGAATTATAAGATTCTCCCCATCAAATTATGTCTTTAACATTAAGAAAAAGGTCTGAGCATTTAATGAAGTGGAAAAGAAAATTAGCTTTTAGTCAACATGAGATGGTTTGAGTCGTTTTTTTTTTGTTTTGAATGTCGGGTTGAAATGTTTTTGAGTGTTTACATTTCTTTAGTAGAAACAAATGTTTGTCCATGTTGGGTGTGCTGAGGTAAACTACTGATGTTTTCTATATGTTCATAAAGTGAAACAGAGGTATGTGATGGAATTAAGTTCAATTTAATCAGGTGTGACTGGTTGCTTTGAGTGGGATTGCTTCACAAATCACCCACCACTTTTTGGGCTCCCTCAGTATCTCACAATGAGCCTTCTAGAGAAGTGGATTAACTGAAAGATCTTTGACTTTTCTTCCTTCTCCACTCGCCAGACAGCAGTAGCCTCCTGAACATATGACACAAGCTCTGGCATGATGAAAACTCCTCCCTCTGCATCCCTGCGGGTCAAGCGCAAAAATGTCCGTCAGATGAGAAAGCACTTCTGCCTGAGCAGAGCGAATGGTCAGGACTCTGATAGTTCCCTGTGGAAGATCCAGTCCAGTCAACGTGACCCGTGTTTTACCAAAATGCCTGCAACGGTCATCCAGCGGCAGGAAATGGCTTCGTACTTGTGTCTCTTTGGTAAGTCGGCATGTGAATGTGTGCATGAATGACTGGTTGTTGTCTGAAGTGTGTTGGGCTCCTCTGGGCCTGATGAAATGCTATACAAATACAGGACATTTATCATTTACCTTTTAAATTAAAAACATCTGGTGAGAGAAGCTTAAGGACTAACATAATGGTTTCGGTTTCAGATGATGACCTGATCCAGGACTTTCTCCGGATGGACTGTTGCTACAAAATGACTGACAAGGTGAAACCCTTTGTACTTTATGTCAAGCCTTCATTTTGCTTAATTGCTGTGTGCCTACTTCAGGTTTTGCCGTATTTTGTCAGTACCTTTTAGCTATGACCTTTGTGTACTTCAAACGGGCCCACTTCTCTATTGCTGAATACACCAGAAAGAATTTTTTCATGGCTCTGTAAGTCCACGGAAATCAAAAGAAACGTTACAGTTTTTGTTGGAAATGCAACATCCCTGATATCAACGTTTGTTCTGTGTCTGTAGCTATCTTGCCAACACCATGGAAGAGGATGAGGAGGAAAGCAAGTATGAAATTTTTCCGTGGGCTCTGGGAAAGAACTGGAGGAGACAGTTTCCACGTTTCCTTAAGCAGCGAGATGAGTTATGGGCTCGCATCTGTTACCGAGCTGCTGTCAGTAAGAGCTGCTGTGAGGAGGTGCGAGCATTTGTCTTCAAAATGAGGCTGATAAACTCGGAGCCATCCAGAAATTTCTGTCCTCTCAGCTTGGGCATTATGATTAATTTTGGGGCTTTTATCCATTCATTTGAAGTGTTCTCTTTTTATGGTTGAAGGGTGTTATAACAAACGATATTAAAAACTATTTGATGGGGTGCTGTGCACCTCAGTTGGTAGAGAAGTCGCCCCACATGCAGAAGTCATAGTCCTTGACGCGGTTTCCCTGGATTCTCCTGGTCCCAGGCCATTTGCTGCATGTCTTCCTCTTTTCTCTCTCCAGCCTCTTTCCTATCAAATGACTCTTCAGTAAAAGCCATTAGTGCCAAAAATAGTCTTTTAAAGAAACACTTTGACAAACTTCAGTGAGTAGTTGATTTTTCTCAAATAAAAAAGGGTGAAAGTTATAGATACAGCTCTGGCACACACAGATGTAAAGTTAGGCAACCTCCTTATAGCCAGTGTTGAAGCTTGGTAACCTAGCTTCTTTCAACTTTAATAAGCTTGGATTAGTTGTTGACTTCTGTCTCCCCGTCTCTGTCCCCAGGTAATGGCCATTGTGCCTTCTCACTTTGTGTGGCAGCGGCAGCGTTCCGATCACCACAGTGGCGCCCTGAGACAGTACAACACACAAGGCCCTACTCGTTTTCCGCGCGGCCCGTCTGCCTCCCCCATTTCTTGTGCCCTCTGCAATTGCGGCAGCAGGTTGCATCGCATCTCCTCCAGCCACCCATCTGCACAGACCACAAGCTACCTGAACCCGTTTGCTCCTGCCTTTACATTCGAGCTGACGCCACCCAAAGCCTCCAACAGGACGGCAGAGGAGGATGAAGACGAGGCACCGAAATTGTGCTGCTTCTGTCCTGAAGAGCTTCCAAGTAAGGGCTCGAGGTTATTCAAAAGCCAGGATGCAGAGCACTTTGCTAAAGATGAAACAAAGTGATTAATTTCTTTGTTTTGCTTTCAGGCTTTTTACTGATTATCTAAAGTCATCCTGAGCATTGCGTCTCCAGATTTTATATAGCTTTTCTTTATATTTTTGGATATCCATTAGCTATCAGCAAAAAAATCTTCATATAACATAGCATAATGGGCAATGTGTATTTAAATAATTTAAGCAAATGCATATGATTTTTTTTACAACTGTCTTCAGAAGACAGTTTAAAAAGTGATGCATTTGGGAAACCAGAAACAATCCAGGAAAGAAATCAGAGAGATGCAGCATCCTTTAATTGATTAAGTGAAATAATTTTTAAATTAGGCAGAAATAAAGTAGATCCTTGTTTCCTGCCTTTTTGAATCAATTGCTTGCCAACTAATATAAAGAATAAATTGACATCTCCTAATCTAACTTGTTTGTCCTTTCTCTTTGATAGGGGAGACTTCTTCCTGCAACTCCTCCTGCGACCCTTTCATAGACTGGATCAGCGAGATGTAAAACCCAAAGCTAAACTCGGCTGGTCCACCTTGTTCCTCTTTGTACCAACTGAACCGTTCTGTGCAATACTCCTTTTGTTTATCTAAAACTTTGAAGGTCAGTCTTCCAGTTAGTGGTAAACTGAAACGAACATAATAAACTACGTAAATATGAAATAAGTTGTACACAAGCTAAGATTGTTCCAGCTACAGATTTTTCTACATATTTATTTACAGTATTTATTTAACTTATTTGTAAATGAGATTTTTTTTTTTTTTTTGCAATATTTCAACCCTGAGACACATGTTGGATTGAGAGGGGGAATCTTGTGGGTATCTTTTTTTTTTTTTTTTTTCCCAGTTGTGACTTTCTGATGAGCCAATGCCTGCAAGTTTAAAAATACAAAGGCTGAACTTAAATTTGTCTCATTGTCTTTTACTGGGAACAGGTGCCAATATGATGGCTGTTTTATAATTAGCTAAAACTTCTTTGTTACTGAGGTACCTGCACACAGGCTAAAAAATGTTGGAATCCGAGTTTAGTATGTTGCAGATCTGGATAGGATTGGAAAAAGAAAATTGATTCAGGTCTTGTTCATGAGTGTATTATCAATATGATTTGCAACACAATTTCTAAAGGTATTTCTATCACCTGTGAGTTTTCTATCCTCATCACTCAGTCCTTCCGTCCATCCATCTCAGTCTGGCTGCATGCCCATTCAACCAATATATCGATTGATCAATTTGTTCTGCCATTTTCTCCCATCAGTTTCACCATTCACTCAGTTGTCCATTCTATCATTTGTTTGTTCATCCATCATTTTGTGGATCCTCCATCTGTTTTTCCATCCATTTGTTTGGTTCTCCATCCAAACCATCCATCACTCATTCTTCCAGCTGTCCAACCATTGTTACAGTCCAACTGTACATCTACAAAAAGTCATCCATTCACTCATTCATCCGTTTATTAATTTAAACCTCCCTTCCACAAATCCATTCATCCACCTGTACGTTCTTACAATCAGTAAATTTTTTTACAGGTTTCATGTTTGGACCTCTCTCAGGATTTTCTATTTAAGCTATTTCAAACTTTTCTATCCCTGTTTTACCATATAAATGTTAAATGTATACATTTTTAGATAAAAAAAAAAAACAATAATCCATATTTCCATCAGTTTCTTTCACTTTTCAGGCTCTGTAAGGTAACATTCAGCTCTTAAATTGTTTTGTATCCAGGGGTCTTCATTGACTGGCTACCTCACAAACTTCCTCAGCTTCACCAGGAATGCTGAAAAATGAAAGGACATAATCAGAATTTACTACAAACATGAAACAAAGAGATTTTACCTCATTCTAACCTGTGTGACTCATCTGTTCTGGATGGGGTCTGGCTATGTAGGGAACATTACCAAATGCTGGCCCAAAAGGGGCTTCTGAAAAGACAACCAACGTTTATAGGGAGAAAAATTCAACCAATAGGATTCACATAAATCATTCGTTTTCATTTGCATTTACCTCCATTGGCCCCATCTGATGATTCTTCTTCGCTGCTCGTATCTTCACTGAGGTACGGAGCTTTCCTGGTGCAGTATTGTCCGTCTTTCTGCAGGGCAGGGGCCACCAACCAGTGCCTGACAGGAACCTCAATGATGCTTTCACACAAAACAGGAAGTGCAGAACACCGGAGACCCTCCAGCAGATCAGTAACCTGTGTTATACTGTGGAAAGAAAATAGTGAAACACAGAATTCAGTTCCTGCTCATATTGGATATGAAACTTGAAATGTTTAAGCAGAACACCTCTAAAGGATGTTGCCCGTTTGGTCATAAGTATTCCTTTGACATAGATCTGTCAAACTAAAACCAATATTTGAAAACTGCCTTTATTTAAAATAAAAAAAAAAAACATGTTTAGGAAGTTCATAATTCAGAAACTTGCAGAACAATCAGCATTGAAGTCCACTCTTCTTTCGCCTCATTAAGGCTTACAGGCATTTTTCTACACAGCTATCCCAAGGTCACACTACAGCATGCCATCATGTTGAGGTTTGGATTTTTACTGCGCCGTTGTGACATGATTGTCCTGCTGATCCAGTCAGGACCAAAGTTCAGCTGTCAGATGCACTCGCATCTCACTCTAGTAGTAAAAGGAGTTCATGGCTGATTGAACCCTAAATAGCTGCAAGGTGTTCAGGCCCCATGGCTGAAAAACAAGCCTAAATTGTCATTCCTCCAACATTGCCCTGCATTTGGTTTATTTCTCAAAAGGTGTTGTCTATCTGTATGAATAAACTGAAGCCTTTCAGTTTATGCATACATAATTAAGAACATGGGCTGTGCTGCAATGTTTGTAAAGAAAAAAGGCTCTGCTTCAACCCTTAGAAGCAAGCCATGCTTGTTCTGCTTTCTTGAATGAACTGACCTGTCTTGAACGTTACCATGCTATTTAAGGCATGCAGCTTCAGGTTCAGTAAATTTTTTTTGTTAATGCAGCATTTTTAGTTTTGACATTGTCGCCTTGTGTTGATACTTCAGGGTTTTCAGAAACACAAGAAAATTTTTAATTTCATAAAATATCTAGTCTACTACTGTTGAAACCTTTATGTGTATTGAAGAGGCTGCTCACTTTGCGAGGTAGATGGCGCACACAGCTCCAGGATGTAAATGTGGTAGCACGGTAGGTAAAACCAGGTGAGGGTTTATCAGGTCGAGCGCAACCTGCAACAGAAAACAACTCTGATTGAGCAGATCTATTAATGTCAAACATGTTAAGAAAACGTCATGACACTGACCGAGTGAAATCCTCGACCAGCGAGGAGTGACGAGGCTGTGCTCAGGTCAGCGTTCAGGAACTCCACGTTGTTGGGCCACTCCTGTCCTCGTCGCAGAGCCCATGATGTCCGCCAGCGCTTGTAGTTCTTCACGGATCTTCTGTGGTGATCCTCCCTCACCTCTATGCTCAGTACGCTCCCTCTGGAACCAACTGTAGGAAATATCTGGACCCTATTGTTTCTGAATGTTGAATGAGGTCTCATTTTCATCATAATCTTGATTCACATTATTCAACTATAACAGATTGCTAGAAACTAGTCTTAAACCTTAATGTATTACTTGATATCTTAATTCCTGAGACTAGACTTTGATAACTTTTGATATGAGCTTAAGTACGCAAATGAGATGCTTCTAACTGGATCTGTCAGATTTATTGACCCTGCAGTGTCATTCATACTCGTGCACTTTATTGTTGATCTGCAATGTGTTCACACCCTGTCAACTACTCCACATGTTGTTGCTTCACAATCACAAATATTAGTGTATTTTATTAGGATTCAAAGTGATAAACCAACTTACAGCAGTGCATTACTGTGAAGTTGAGGAAGAGAATAAATGGGTACAAATCAAGACCTTTTTCATTCAGTCCCCTGAACCAACTTTTTAATGTTTTACATTTCACTAAAGTTACAGTTGTCTACTTTGCATATATCCTCCTGAAATTATGCCCATCCTACTTTACAATGTAGGTGGAGCTATTGGAAAGAGTCCTTCTCTGGACATCAGTCTTCATGTCTTCATTGTCCAGCTGGGAGGTGAACCTCTACAACATCCTGAAGTCTTTTATAACCTCTCACAGCTTTTTTTCCATTAATTGTCCTTTTATTTAGCTTCATTCATCTTGGCATCCTCCATGCCAGCTTCTCTTTCACCACACAGCATGATGCTGCCACCACCATGTTTCAGCACCATGTGCTTAAGAGCAGTGATAGATTTTCCACAGTATAGAGTTGTGTGTGACCAAGAAGGTCCATTTTGGTCGTATCTGATCCTAGCATCTTCTAAATTTTTGCTTTGCCACATAGACCGAATGGTATGTGGCAAAATCAAAGACTTTATTTTAACAATGGCTTTCTTCTTGCCACTCATCCAAAAGGTCAGATCAAGTTCAGATTTGAGCAACAACCAATTGTTGTTGTTTCTGTAGCTTTTGCCTGAGACTGGTATCGTCCAGTTGGATGTTGGACTGCCCTGTACTGATAGGTTTGCAATTGTGTCATACTCTATTTCCAGAAGATGGACGTAACAAAATTCTATGAAATGTTGTTTTGTGACCTTACTCTGTTTTAACTTCTCCACAGCTTAGCTATCTGTTGTGTCTCTTGGTCTTGGTGATGCTGTTTGCTGTTCTCTATAAAAACTCTGAGGCCTCAAGAGAATAACATTGCACTGAGATAATTTCACTTCACAGTTATGTAGTAATTTGTTTTGGTCTATCACATCAAAACCCAATAAAATACAATTTGAGGTTGTAATGCGACAAAATGTGGAAACAAGTGAAGGTTACTCAAACCTTTGTAGTTGGGATGCAAGATAGGAAAAATGAGACAGACAGACCTGCTCTGGACAGAAACAGGGACATTGCTCCGGACCCAGAGCCTGACTCAAGAACACAATCTCCCTCTGTAACATCCATCATCATCAGCATGTTGGCTGCATCCTGAACATACAAGGAGACAGAGATGGAGGTTATTAATCTGACACTGTTAAAATCTTCTGCATTTAACTTCTTCACTGATTCAAGACCTACCTTAGGATAGGCTATTGCAGGACCCCTCTTCATATACAGCACATAGTCCTCCAGACTGACACGACGGAAGAAGATGGGAACATCCCTGCCTGTCTTCAAGAATTTGCCTGCCGGATGCCCTACGATATCATCATGCTTGATGGTTCCCCAGCTGCTCTGCAGGCGGTCCCCTGGCTGAAGCTGGAACATCTTCCTAAACTCCACTCGTCTCTTCTTTCTGTACTCAGCAATAAGCAGCTCCCCAAAGGTGAGCAAGCTCTCCCCAAGGAGATTGGGGTACACATGCCCCTCTGCATGGTGAAATGCTGCGGCTTTTGGGTCCTCTCCTACTTCATGGCCACTGTGGGTCTCCAGATCTCCTTCATCAGTGACTGTCTCTGAATCACACCTCTGTGGTTCCTCTTCATGCAGTTCTTGCTCCCTCAGATGCATCACCTCTGGGCTCAAAACATCCTGGGGCAGCAGACTGCTTATCCTCACCAAAGGGGACAGGGGTCGCTTCCTCCTGAACAGGTGATCCTGTTTTTGTGTCTGCTTGAGAGTTAGTTTTAAGGAGTCTTTGCTCTGTCCATCATTCTCATTACATCTCACAGAAGCAGTGAAAAAAGTTCTATTGCGAAGAATTTTCACGAGTTTCTCAAACACATCTCTGTTCCTGCTGTGAGTCTGAACTGATGTATAAACTGTCACCAGTCTGTGCAAATACATACATCTGTGGGCTGCATGCATAGCCATTACTCTATCACAGAAACTAAAGGAGAAAATCCCGTCTGTAGCCAGATAGAGACATGCAGAATAAAAAAACTAAAAGCAGAAACACGTTAAAAGGTGCGCTATTAAAGTCAACTTACACTGAAATAACTAACAGTCAGCGCCTGTTTACACGAGGAAGGAGGTCACTGCTTCTGAAAGCACGTGTGAAAGCGTCATAAACAAGCGCCTGCAGCAGTACTTCAATGTCGCCTGCAGATGGCGGTATTTACTGAGAGGCTTTTTTTTATTATTATTTTTTTACATTTTATTTTTATACATTTAAAATATTGCTCTAATTGACGTTATTCCAACGATAAATAAATAATTGTTAAACAAAATCATTCTATCAAAAATAGTTATTTCATTTCAGACGTCAATGTCACCGCTATATTTTGGCATTTCGAACTGATAGGTTCTGTTCCAAGTGTTTTCTGCAATACTGTTGGACTCTGTTGTAATAGGATGACATCAGCAGCCCAAGTCTCTTATTTTACATTAGACAGTAAAAAAAATAAATGGTAGAGCATGTGTGCCAAAACCTACTCCTGTAACGATTTATTTTAGGTGCAGTCACAACTTTTGTAAGTATGCAGAAATTATATGTGTTGTAACACATACACATACTGTAAGTATTCTGATTAGGAAAAGCGTTTGTTCTGCCAGAATTTGTTTTGTAATTATGCTATTTTTTGGTGTTAGTTTTCTTCATTTTATTCTTTAGAATAGAAATTGCGCTTAAATTAATATTTTTTTTCTGTATGATGACATTACTTTTGAATATTAGATGAGTTAGTACTAGTGAACCCTTTTAAAAATATACTATTTTATTTCTTGGACAACTGAGTGAAAATATGTTAAAGTAATTCTTTTTTGTTTGCAATTTTGGGTATACTCTATCCACCACTATCAATTCTTGACAGAGCTGCAATTTAGTCTGTGAATTACACTGATTTGCTCCCCCAAACATTTACAGGTCTGAACTTTCTTTGGGACTGAGATCAGGGCTTTACTGTAAAACACTGGCTGTGTTGCTTAGCCACTTTGAAAATAGTTGGCAAATGATTGGAGTCATTGTCTGTTAGGAAGTCCTTCTTTCTGATATCTTGAGATTTGGATGGCAGTTTCCCTATTTTTACCACTAAATACAGCAATAGTCATTTGGCCAAAATGTTTCAGTTTTAGTTTGACCAGACAAGTCAGGACATGTCCTCAAAAATGCTGATTTTTTCTCAGTTCAGATATTAGATGCTCTTCAATATCTTTAGTCACCTCCAGGCTCATCTCTTTGTTACTGACTCTTCATTAATGCAAAGACATTGATGTAAATGATACAATTTATGGGAATTTGTTCAGCTTAATTTAAAGTCTGCTCTTGTTGAAAGCTATTTATTTATTATACTTGTGGTGGGGTGTTCTTATATGTATTTATGTGAGCAAAATGTGAAAATATGCAACGTAATTTTGTTGCGCATTATTTCTTTGAAGTAGTGTTGAATGATAATAAAATAAATTTTAAATCTTCAGTCTCGAATGCCACTAACAATATGGCGGACGTGTTCACGTCTCATTTCCTATGTGGGTTGGACTCTGGGTTAAACACTGTTTGTTGTCTAGCAGCAGCCAATGAGAAGTCGGAACCCGTGACGCGTTAGTGCGCATGTCCTGTGACGGTCACACGTGGTTTGTGTAAGCACGTAGCAGACCCAAATTAGAGCTACAGAAATGGCGGCGGACGGTGTTAGCCTCTCGTTGAAGCTCCCGTGCGTTTTTTCACCCAAATCGCGACAATTCTTAGCCGTGTGTGCCCAGGATGGCAGACTTCGGGTCTGGAACACCGACAGTAAAACCCTTCACCAAGAATATGTGCCTTCAGCCCATTTAAGCGCCACCTGTACGTGCGTAGCTTGGGGACCATGCCGGACAGCGAAGGTAGGAGAGCCCGCTGTTAGCTGCTGCAGCTAGGCAGGCCTAACAGACTTAAATTGGTGTTTTACTTCACCCCAAACCATGAAGTAAGTGACTTGTTGTTTAGATAAAGCTAATACAAAGATGGAGAGTTGACATCGTTGTTACTCCAGACAGTTTATATGTCATAGATGGAGAAAGGGTGCTTCAACTCGACTAGCTGCGCAAACGCACATGTTACTCCACATGGTAGTCACAAAAAACATGGACATCGTCTTGTGTTACAATTTTACAGTTTAACCTGCTTCTAGAGGTTATGAGACTACAGACTTATGTTTATTATTCAATACTTTGTTTTCATGTTGTTGTTAATTATGTAAAATCGTTATTAGAGTCGTCATGAGGTGTTTATGAAGTTCGTCGGGCGCTTTCAAATGGTACACAGTAAAGTTTTGAAGCTTATTAATGTTAACTAATTGACATTAAGTTTATCTGTTGCAAATAATGCCTGGGATAAGATGAGATGGAAGTAGAGGATATGGAAAGTGTTAGGAAGACTTTCCAAAACCTCTATGAGGCGTGTACATTTGGGATGCTTAAATCGATCCTAAATCATAAATGGTAGAAGATAGATATGTAAATGATTGTAAAAAATTTGGCAGTCTCTATCTGCATTATGTGCCCACTTGTTGCCTTACCCAGTAGAGAAACCACGATAAGTCTGGATTTAATAATTGTCCGTTTATTCCTGTTAGTGGTTTAGTAAGGTTGATGATGAATTATTGAGAAAAAATATTTCAATCTCACAGAAAAACTGGGACTTTATATTACACCCTGTTTGTTTTATGTGGTTCTGATCTCAGTTGATGTAAGTAAAGTCTTATGAAGTGACAGATTTTTGAGCCTGGGGTAAATCACAAAAAAATCAGAGGAGCTGCCTAGCAGTAACATTACATTTTCTTATAATAAATTGAAGAAAATTACTTCTCATCCTCATTGCAAAAGGATAAAATGATGAAGAGGTGAAACTGCCAGTACCCAAAAGAATTTTTCTGCCTTTAATATGACTTGGTTATGCAATAAGCAAAAGCAGATTGCTGAAACTTCCTAGTATTGAATGAAAATCTCACATATATATATATATATATATATATATATATATGTATAAATTACATATTTGTGATGTGCATTTGTAGTTTTGTATTTAAAAGAAACCTAAAAGAAATCTAAAATTTTTGTGTGAAGTACCAGATTGACCAAAGTGATAACATGAATACAAAGAGACATTATCAAAACCAAAGAATATTCACTCCAGAATGCTGACTGACTTCTTGGTCAGGTGTGTCTGGCAATGCGAATTATTAGTGAGCATTTGTTTTTTTTTATCTTTTCTCTTTGTTGGTGCAAAAATAAATAATTTAAACACAAGTTGCTGCGATGTGATTTTTGGCAATCTATTTATTGTCACAAATCTGCTTTTAGGAGGGGCCCCAGAGGAAGAAGAGGAAATCAGAGGCAGCCCGGGTTGAGGAGAAGGCTGATCTGTTGGCTATGGGCACAGCAGCTGGAACTATCCTCATCTACAGTACAGCGAAGGGATCCCTGCAATCCACCCTGGTAAACACAGAAATTATTCTGTACTACAATGTTGGTTCAAATTGTAATCTGACGCGTTGATATGTCTGACCTTGCAGAATTCTCCACTGAAAGCTCACGTGTTTACTGTAGAAAACTGCAATGTTTAAAAAGATAAATGCGGGAGAAATTTTTAGACAAAGTGATATAAGCTCAGTTTCTGTTTCTGTACAGACTGTATAACTTGTCTGTAGTAGTTTGAGCATCCTCTAAAATACTTAATTAAATCCTTAATACTTTTCCCTGGTAGGACGGAGGTCACAGTGGAGGAGTGAACTGTGTCCACTGGCACCCAGAAGACAGCTTGTTATACAGCGGTTCAGACGACACAAACATCGTGGAGTGGGACCTGCAGACCGGGAAGACGCGGAGGTCAGTGGCTGCTTCTCCTTTTGAGATGCAGTACCTTCAGAGTGAAGATGGTGGGAGAGGAGAGCTGACTCGGCAGAAAAGATTTAGTTGGAGAAGATTCTGCTGATATATTTTTTAAATTTATTATAAAATAAATTCTATTATAGAATTGCTCCGCCCATGGTAGCAGCATGTTGAAGTAGCTCTGTTATGTTAGTTTTGGTTTGTTCTACCTGTAGACTTTTGGGTGTTTTTTTGGGGGAGGTTTGGGTAATCGTTCCCTCTGATTTTGGATCCTGTGCAGCTGGACGGATTTTTGCTCATACATTGTTACTTTCAGACATGATAACACATGACTGTGGCAACTGTGTGGTGTTTTTGCGACAGGGAGCATCTGATTAGCATCGCAGAAGCTCAAATAATGGCTGAAATACAACCCAAAATCCAACCAGAGTTGAAAAAGAGGCTTCATAGATACAGAGCAAAGAGAGGAGGAGGAAATTCAAACTGTCTCTTCCATCGATCATAATGGACAAGGATCACATCCCTGAATAAACCGCATCACTCTGCTCGGCTTTCTAACCATACAGCCATGCAGAGATTTAAAGAGAAGAAGCAAAAACAAATGAGCTGGATTATCAGTGCTTGCAACAACTCATGGTGACATCCTGAGCATGTTAATGTGGAACATTGTCTCCGCTGCCTGGAAATTGAGCTGTTACCATGTCATGACAGCCATGAGACTGTCGTATACCAACTGTCTTTGGGCCTCCCTGATTTTTTTGTAACACTGACTGCTACTGGAGATTCTTCCTGCCCACAGCATCAACATCCACAGTGACTCTCTTAAGATGCTTGGATGATATAAGTTATAATAATATTTTATTTAAATTTCGGATAAAGTATTTCTGAATTGAATTGTTATTTGTTTTTTTCTGTGTTACCTCAGTTCAAAATCTGCCCCTTCTAGCATTTGGACTTTGTACAACGTAACATTTAAAAAAATATATCAGAACGATTTGTTTCTGAAGCACGTTGGTGGATAAATCACTCTGAAAGCATAATTTAACTGCAGGAACCAGAGTAGGAGTCGTTCACCGCTCCCTCCATTTCCTCTGCATCTACCAAGTTAAACCCATATAACAATAATGGTCATTTACAGACATTTTTGGAGGAAAAGGAAGTTAATTATTTTGAGTTTTGGGATTTAAAACTACTAATTTTGTGAGGCACAAATAAAACCACCCACCCAGAAAAGTACCAAAAATAGGCTGCTGCTCACAGTTAATGTTTCTCGTCGCTAATTCTTTACTTGTGCTGCAAAACCCTTGCACTTCTCCATGGAGTGGTGACATTTTGTAAGTTTTAAGTTGCTACTGCAACAGAATAGCTAGAGGGACACTGATTGTTCTCTTAGAGTTGTTTTCTGCTTCTAATTTGAGCAAAGGAAAATGAGATGAACGCAGATGGCTTCTGATGACACTCGTCTTTTTTTGCGGTTAAAAATCAAGTGGAAAGTCAAAACTGCGTCTTAAACACTTGGATCAAAACTCACTGCCTGTGATAACGCCACCTGATTAATAAATCTCCTCCCTGTTTTTTCCCTTTTTCTTTTTTTTTTTTTTGTCCAAACAGCAAGTGGAAAGCAGACCGAGCAGCAGTGACCAGTTTATGCGTGAGCCCTGATGGGAAACTTCTGCTCTCAGCTGGACACGTGATCAAAATGTGGGATTTAGAGACAAAGGAGGTCTACAGGGTGAGTCTTCTCATTCTAAAGGTTTTATTTTATCTGTAAAGTCTGTTCTGGAGCCTAGTGAGTATAGCACGGTTCTGTCTTTTTGATGAGTTCTGCGGTGGGTTCTTCTCTTTGCAGAAATTCACAGGCCACTCCACGGCTGTGACGACCTTGCGATTTGCCACCACGCGGCCTCCCGACAGCAACGGCCTTTACTTCCTGTCAGGAGCAGCACACGATCGACTTCTCAGTGTTTGGTGAGTTAATGAGAACCTTGAATGCTTGAATTTTGGTTATGCTGGTAGATGTTCGGTAAATTTCAGGCTCTAGCCCTGGCCCACTGGGAAATATGCCTTAAGTGCCGTGAGTTAGACTATGCTGAATCCACCACATTATAGTCCATGATGTTGGGAAGTATTTGGGCTTTTGGCCATAAGACGACGTCAGAATAACAAACTGAGTTTCAAAATATTATATTTAGGAATCCAGATGACATACTAAGTCACATTAAACCCCGATCCATCCCATATTACCAAACTTCATTACAGTTTGCTCATTGGATGCGACTATCTACTGTTTTCCTCCAGGAAGCCAGAAGGATTTGATCCTCACCACAGCTATCTCACAACAACTTTAAAATGTTAAGGAGAAACTAGATCAATCTCACAAGCCGATTGGTTGCTGAGTCTGACAAAATATAGACTCTGAGCACAGAGCAGTGACAGTGAAAACAATTGTTTCTCTTTAAAAAAAAAAGATTGCCTTTAGGGGTAACAGGTTGTGTCCTTGTACCAAACAATGAAAGTCACAGGTCCTCTTCTGGATCTTCTCTGATCCAGAAGAGGATGCCGACAAGCTTTCATGTAGTTTATCTATAACCAACACTACTGCAAATGAGTGGACGAAGCTAACATCTGAAGTTCTCCACACCGAAGCAATGCAGTATTGATATTGCTTTGATGTAGCGAGCACTTATACACTCTTTGTAAATTAACAAAACAGTGAGAAATGTTAGTGCTGGTTTGTTCAGGTATAGTTTTCAAGGTATTAAATGCTTTAGGTTGGATTTAATACCTCCCTGCCTTCATATTATCTCATCCAGAAGAAGAATTTATTCTGTTGTTGCTGTGACCTTTACTCTGTCTTTCATTTATGGTATAGTAAATTTGTCAGTATACAAGTTCTGCCTTGCTGTACATGACCTATTTTATATTTTATCTTGTCTTTAGAAGTTTGCTTTATGTCATGAAGAAGTAGATAGAAACTCAATGATTCCATTTGTTTCTATTTTCAGTTCTAATGTGGATGTATGGCATCATGACCCAGAAACTGATGTAAATGTGGTTATGGTGTTCCTTTAGACTCCTGTTTTTAACCAGTAACAGCAGAGATCAGATCAGTGAGCATAAAGTGGAACATCCATCAAGACTCATCTGGGTACAGAGCCCAGTTCCTGTGAAATGTGACCCAGCCTGGGAAGCTTTTAAAGGTCAAAGCGTGAAATATTCATCGAAAGGCTTTTGTCATCTCGTGTTTAATAGGATCAAGCTGGTTATCACAGGTCAGCATGTTTTGATAAACAGCTGAATTGATAAATTGCTTCTGGCCGTGTGTGTTTGATGTCCAGGCAAGTACGAGAAGATGGCAAGGACAAAAACTCTGTGGTTTCCTTCACTTTGACGGATGAACCCCAACACATCGACCTCATCGCGTCCAACAGCAAGGAAGAGGTCAGAGCCTGGCATAACGCGTCTGCAAAGAATATATTGTTGTGTTTTCTGTTCACACCTGACTTGCATGTTATTTCCTGCAGGCTGTGAGGCTGGCAGTAGTGTGTAAGGACGGACAGCTGCATCTGTTTGAGCACTTTTTAAATGGGTAAGCCCCGTTTCACCTTTTAAATGGTTAGAAAATACAAAAGTGGTTAGAAGAAACATCGTAGTTCATATTAAGTCTTATCTGCAATAAAACCTGGAATCACTTAAGGAGGCACATGTGAAAAGTGACTTAAAAGTCACTGTTACGCAGCTACATGGGGTAGGCTGACATTAAAAACGTAAGGGTGATTTCAAATTATTGGATTTATTCTCATTTAACCCTCGGGTTGTAGGAAATCCCTCTAGATCTAACTTCAAATGTCCACACAGGCCTTGTAAGAAGCCGCTGTCACCATCGTGTTCGGTGCAGATGTCCGACACGAAGGATTCCCCGATGCTGATCCTGCTGCTGGCCGCTGCCCTCGGAGCCGATCCGCGGTCGGTGCTGCTCGCATATGGCAGCCATCTGCAGCCTGTTATGGAGAACGCAGTAAGTGGAAGTTTTTATCTGTCACAATTAAATGAAGTTTTTCATTGATTTTGGTAATGTGGCTCCAGTTAATTTGTGAACTGTGGTACAAATCCAGATGGCAATAAACCGTTGCCTCTGAAAGATGTAAATAAATGCTGGACATTAGTCTTTTTCCTTTTTTTTTTTTATAAAACATTTTTTGTAAATTTGTTTGTTTTGTTGTTTTGTGTATTTTACTTAGATTCCTTTTGGGCACATTGTTCAGAGAATAAAACATTTGAATGAAATTAAAACCATCTACCCATTTTTTTCCACTTATCCAGAGTCTTGTCATTTTTTCTTATTTATTTGCATTCATAGATTTTTTTTTACTTATTTTTTTTTTTTCTTGAAGTTCACAGACCAAACCTTGGAAAGAAATTTTCTGATGACTAGGATTCAGTCACATAAAACTAAAACTCTCTCTTCCATCTGTTGTGTAACTCCACTTTTTGTCTTTGGAGTTGAAAATCTTCATTTTGATGCTATTATTTCACAGAAAAAAGTAGAAAATCTTTGTAATGCATGTGTTTGCCGTTTGGTCATATAGATACATTTACACAGTCACAAAATGTCACAAGACCGGCCACTCACTGTTTTTAGGAGGAGTTGTAATTACACCTCAATGTTTCTCTCTGAAACTCTGCTCTGGTCGTCTGATTACCATCTTCTGTTATTATTCCACCTACACAGGAGATCAACACGGCAGAGAGACATGTCTGTTTGACTCGAGACATTAAGACCAACCTGTCCCTTTCTATGGAGACCACTGTCTCTAAGGTAACCTTTCTTTTTCTTCTTTTGTTTTTGATTTGAGGTAGAGAAAAGTTTCCAGCAGGTTATCGTTTCCAGATGCATAATCTGTTCACTAAATCCAACTTGTCCAGGTGAAAACTCCAATCGTCAACGCCAAGAGCAAAGTTTTGATTCCGGGGCTGCCCGGTCACAAAGCTCCAGTAGTGCTGGCTCCACAGGGAACGGAAAAGAGGAAAAAAGATGCAGGCAGCAAAGAGGTAGGCTCGTCACCACAGACACAGAGCATGTTAATGAGGAAACTTCTCTGCTTGGATTTACTGCATCCATGCATGTTTGTTTGCAGATGTCCATAGCGGAGCGGCTCGGTGAAATAGACCTCGAAGCATCTTCCAGCCAGAAAGGAGCTCCTAAAGCAGCGACCTCGCTGCAGACGGACAACTATGCGGTCCTGCTGATGCAGGGCTTGGAGAGCAAGGACGCCAACATCCTAAATGTACGTTCTCAAACATTTTCAACATGCTCGTTAGTAATTAAACATCAATCATAGAGTACAATGCTCAGATAAGTAAAACGATATATATATATATATATATTTTTTTTTTTTTTTTTCTCTTGCAGAAAGTTTTCCAGACCCGTAAAGACGTGGAAATAAAAAAGACGATAGCTCGATTACCGCTCCCTGCTGTCATACCGTTGGTTGAAGAGGTGAGAACCACTAAGCTTCATTTGAACTCTAGAGACACAAACCTGCATCTTAGTAGCAGCAGTTACTCATCCTCTGTCTTTCACAGCTAACAACGAGGCTCCAGGGAAACCCTTTAGTGTAAGTTCAAGACATTTCTCTGCAGCCTTTTCCCATTCGTGACAAAGTCAAGGTTCTGTTATTTGACATAAACCCTGTTGTTCCTTCCTGCAGGGCATGTATGATGGTACGGTGGCTCAAGGCAGTCCTGGTGCACCACACATCATACCTGGCATCCGTAAGTCCATCTTATCCTCCTCCTCCTCCTCTCCTTGACGTCTAAAGCCAGCAACCATTAACACGTCACCGTTTCTGCCCTCTGATGCAGCTGCCGGACCTGGTTACCCAGCTGGGCGTCCTGTATCACATGATCGAGAGCAGAGTGAAGATGTTCCACAAACTGACAAAACTGCACGGGAAGCTGCATCTCCTAACAACCCAGGTAAGGGAACTCTTTATTCCCTCTGAAGTATTTTTAATTCATGTAACAGCGAAGAAAAGCATTGGTTGCTTTCAGGGTTACTTGAAACATACAGAAAACGTACACACAGCCAACCTGTGAGCTTTTCAAAGAAACTGTTTTTTTTTTTTGTTTTGTTTTTTTTTTAAATATTATTTATTAGCCAAATTGTGCAGAAACATACAGGGACTGCAGCAGAACAACCTTGTTTGTCTTTAGTTCTATGATTTGGTAATATTCCTAGATTTTTTTTTTATATATATTTCTGATGGTTACATCACTGAGTGACATTAATTAGCTTTGCTAATCATGAATTATTCTTTCACTTGCCATTTGGTTGATTGAGGTCAAGATGTCGAGAATCCAGGTCCTCCTCAATTTGCCCTTTTAACTCCAATATCCAGAAGAGAGCTTTTAGTTTTGATTCATAAAAGAAATTGTAAAATTTTGCCTCTCCTTCACTTGCACCAAACATGTCAAAACCAATATTTTAAATCAATGAATTTCTAAATTTTTCTTTAAAGGATATTCTTTAAATTGCAGCTCTATCCGTGCATCAAGCTGTTTTTCCTGTGAAAAATAGACAGTAAAAATTAGAGCGGATAAACCAGTTCATATATCAATTTATATTTCTGTTTTTATATTTTGATAGTTATTTGTTTGCAATTAATAAAATGGGCTTAAATGTGAGTTTGATGGGCTTGCACTCATACGTAGAACGTCCCATATTTTTCCTATCAGGAATCAGAAAATATAATGATGGTGTTTGTTGTGCGTCAGAATGACTGCAAACCGAGATCGTCTGTTTCCTCCACCAGTCAGTTTCTGAAGTAGTTTCTTAGTAATGTTTTCTCTCATTCGTCCACTAGGTGGCAGCAAACGACGGCAGAAACTCTGTGTCCGATGTCGACCATACAGCGAAACTGGTGTATGAAGAAGGTTAGTGTGAAATCCAAGTTTGATTCTCAGCTGTTTTCCTTTTTGTGCCTTTCTTTCTGATCAGTTCTCGCTCATCAACTCCTCCTTTCTGTAACTTAGGAGGATTCAAATCAAAACTTTATTTCATGTGTAGTTCATCTCTTTTATTTAGACACCAGCTTCTGACCTTTCATCATCCCATAGTTGACTAAAAGACCTTAGACACGTCCATCGTTCAGCCGCTGTCGGCACGCAAACGTGATTCTTGTTGCCTGGCAACCCAACCGTCCATGTTGAGCAGATTGTCTCCTTTGAGTGGAGCAACAAGTCTGCGCTCTGTTGGCTCTCATTTCTCATTACCGTACTGTATGAAGTGCTTTATTGAACCACGTGGCAGGAGAAAACGAGCTTTGCTGAAATAATTAACCTGAGCCTAGAGTTCCTCTCCCCCCTACACCTCCCACCGCCACTGGTCCAGGATTTTAACAAAAAGCTGCTAATGAAAGAAGCTGATGAGCAGGAAGAGGAAGTTTCTTTCCCTTTTGTACCAGTGCTGTATGACTGCTGCTGCACTGGGTTCATTATGAGTTCAGCATGGGAGCCTGACAGGAAGCATCGAGCCTTCCTGAGTGCTGAATCACTCGGTGAACGCAGTCACTGTGGTTAAAATCCCCTCAAACTGAATTAATGATAAAAATCTGATTATCATGTTGATACAATTGCTACAATTAAAAATAACCTCATTGTGAGATTAAATATCCAAATATTTGTGAAGTTCAAAACATGAATTCATTCATTCACTTGACTGTAGCTGGGTTCTTCATTTTACTGTCATCATTACCTTCATAAATGTAACGGCTGTTAATAAAGAAAGGTCCAAAAAACAATTTCCTAAGATATTACTTTTGAAGCCAAAGATCTGATTCCTGAAGGGATATAATGCTGTTTTAGTTATTTTTTCCATATCGAAGTTCCAAAGGAAATTGACTCAAACAGCCCTGATTATCTTGTGTTGTTGCTCATAAATTTAAACCCATCTATTTTAATCTAAAGATTATAATCCCATAAATAGAGACAACTATCTGTACTGTGTACTATCTATCTAGTAACATTGTTTCCTTCTGCAAGCTAAAAATCTGTGTAAAGGTTCTTCACATCCAAGGAGTCTGTATCAGATTAGATTTATAAAAAAAATTGACTCTATAATAATGCTTGTATCTGAATCTGACTTTAAATACTTTCCCACATTTCCTTAAGTTTGTACAAGCTTTAGTCAGAGCCGCTTATTGATTCTTATAATTAAAGCTGCTTCATGATAACTCCAGGGTTCAATTTAAGGACGGCTTTCAGAGTCACATGAAAGAGAGATAAAAAGAGCAAAGTCTGAGATTTAAGTGCTTTCCTGCCTTGTATAATTATAGAAAATAAAACTAGAACAAGGGAAACTTTAGATTATATTCTCTGTCCTGTTGTCTGCATTGTAAATGTCTGACTGTTTTAAAACGCGCTTCTCCCACCAGTACACTGGTTTCATAGAGATCCTTATAGTTGCCTTATCAAGTCTTTCTTTATCAGGATATAAATTTATACAGAACTGTTTCTGTGTTGAGTTACTACACAAGTAACAGAAAGGATCTTACTTCTTTTGCTTTTTACCCCAAGCTGAATTTTTTTTTTTTCTTTGTGTTGATCTCGTCCATCAGCTTGTCTCGACTTCAACTTCTTTCAGACAATTCATGTCAGTACTCTGCTTAGCCTTCAGTCCGTTTGTGAAGCTCTGTCCTTTCAACCAGCAGTCCACTCGTTTGGCCGTCCATCGAAGAGTCTGTCCATCTGTTTGTCCAGCCAACAGTCTGCCGGTCCGTTCAGTTCTCCGGTAGAGTAGGCGTCCAACTGGCCCTCAGTCCTTTGGGTCATCCTATTGGCCACTAATCTGGGGTGCATTAGTCAGTTCTGCTGTGCTTTGGGTCAGCTGTCCTTCCAATTTCTAATTCATCTGTCTATTCTGTCATCCATCGGGCCAACAGTCCTCCCTCCCTCCTGCAGGTTTTGTTTTCATTGATTCAGCTATCTGTCCATTTCAGTCTTTCATTCATCTATTGTTTTTTTTTTAGATGCCCTGTTGTGATATCTGTCTCTCCGTTCAGCCAGGAAATTAAGTCTGGACACTTGTTAGGCTTTGTATTTATTTAAAGGCTGAGAACACTTTTTCAGCTGTAAATTTTCAGAAAGTGTATTTGTTTAAACCAACGGTCTTTAGTGCCTTTTTCCTGCAACTATTGGATTCATCAAAAGTCTGAATTATGGAATGTCAAAAAGTTTTGCAAAGGCCTGGTCACTAACTATTTATTTGATTCAGGTGTGTTAGAGAATGGATGCATTCAAACGTGGCCCAGCAGGGTTTCTCCCAGAAAACCTGCTTATCCTGGTGGTAGCGGTGCTAAGGCAATCCACCAGCGGTCCACAGTCTATGTGTCTTAAAATATTTTAAAAATTACAAAAGTTCGGAGGTGCATAACCTCAATTTAATGCGTCAACTACAAATGTAGTTTAATCGACCTTTACTGTCCCTGTTACCGATGCATAAAAAACCCTACTTAAAATAAACAAAGGTTAGCCTGGCGGTGGGCAACTAAAGCCTGGTGGCCCGCCAGACTAATAATACGCTACAGTCACATAATTCAGACAGTTTGTCCTTGATTTTTGTGTCAGCCCATCTTTGTGGGCTGATGCTGTTCTGTATCCTCACTCCTGTGGGGTAGCGGAGCCGTAACAGAGTGCATTTAAATTCCATGTAGTCATAGTTTCACGTTTCTTCAGTAATGATAATGGACACCTCCTTCTTACGGTCTTGTATCTGTGTTTGTTGGGACCTAAAGCTGCAGAATATTCAGCAGCAGCAGTGTGTTGGCATCAAATAAGTGTACTATCGTTACAAAATGGCCCAGCCGCATTGAAATGCAAATCTGAAAGCTAACACTTTGAGCCCTTTTTTTTTCTTTTCCTGAGGGACAGCTGGTTTCCAGGCATTCATGATGAAAGCTCTACAGCTCATTCATTTTCCCTTGTTTGCCCTTTTGCAGAGTCATCTGACGAAGAGGAGGCCTCTGGTGACGAAGCTCTTCCCGATGAAGACTCTGATGTAAGTTGAACTGACCCATCATAACACCATTTTTTTTCTATAATAGATTTTCAAATCATCCCTGAAATTCTTTTTCTTTTTTTTTTTTTTTCTTTTTTTTCCTGTCTCAGCACTGGGAAGAAGAGGAGGCGATGCAGGAAGACGAAGGTGACGAAGAAGATGAGGATCCAGAAAGCAGAACGGAGCCCAAAGCGAACGGAGACGAAGACATGGAGCACGAAAATGAGAGTGAAGAAGAATGAGAAGAAAACAATTTCAACGACCCATAAGGACCTGAAAGAGTTTATATATGAACTGTCGTTTTATTTTAAAACTTTTTGATTTTAATATCAGAAAAACAAAAACGTTAAGGGACACATTTCAGGTAGGTCTTCCCTGCCGCTCCACGTCGGCTCGGCCGCTAACGTCTCCAGCTTGTGGTTCTTCTCACCGACTCGGCAACGTTCAGTGAAACTACAGCTGATGCAAATCCTCAACATCCCAGCTCCACATCCACCATTGTAGAAAAGCTCGGCTGCTGCTCAGTTCGACTTCTGCATTCCTAAATGTGTCCTTAATAAGTAAAGTATTAGAACATTGTTTGTTCATAGTAATATTCGTCTCTGACTGGTTTAATTTAACTCTGGAGCAAACACATGCAAGCTGAGCACCGGAGTGGAGCTGGGATGGAGACTAGCCCCCGCCTGGTTGTCAAGGATACAGGAGGAGGGACTGCAGGATGAGACCGTTCAGTCCCACACAGTGTAAATCTATATGTACAGTGAAGCGTTTGTACGAGCTCTTCCCTCTACACAAATCTTTGGAATTAAATGAACTTCTGTAAAGTCTCCTGAATGACATCTCTTTACTGTTTTATTTTTTGTTTTTAAACATGTGCCATCTTAAACCGGTTTCTCTCCACTGTGTTCAGCTTCAACCCCCCCCCACCGGTGCAAAGCAGAGGACCGACTTACTGAAACAAATCAGGACCTTTGTGCCAAGACGGGTGGATAAACGAGTTTTGACTTTACCGTCCGAGGTTGTGTGCGTGTTTCAAAGGTGTTGCAGAGTGGCTGGTGAAACAGCTCGAGGTCAGAGTTCAACAGATGATGATCCAGAAGTAGATGGCGTGTGTGTGATGCGGTCAAGCAAAAGGACCAGGAATGTCTGATAAAATAAAACTTCCTTCCTGAAATGTACTGGATTTTGTTATCACCTTAAAAATTCTTGAACTGTCTCCAGCAAAAGTGTGGTAGAAACATACAGCCCCTTTTTGCAAATGTCCAGTATTTTTAAAGAGGTTTTTCTGCTTATTGTACATTTAGTGAGCAGGTTTTGGTTCATGACCCGACATGCCACATTGAATTGAGAAATTATATTTTTAAGTCATCATACTGAAATGTTTTTGCTTTATTTTTAGCAGCAATAACTCCCAGTGATCAGTTTCTATATTACTATCAGTCTTGTGTGAATTTTAAGCCCCTTTCATTAACAACATGACTTCAGTTCATACATTTTTTTGCCTGTTTCTGCTTGGCTTTCTTACAGTTCCACCAACACACAATTTGAGATCTGGACTTCACTGAGAACGTTGCAGTTCCTTTATTCTTTTTCTGCCTTTTTTTTGTAGATCTGATGCTTTGTTTTGGATCATTGTAGTGTTTGGTGAGTCTTGCACATTATCTAACAAATGTCTGAGGACAAAACAAAACAACTGGATTTATACTGTGATTAAATCACACACAGGTGAACTACGTTTTCTAGCTAGGAGACTTCGTAGGCAATCAGCTACATGATTTTACTTAGACATTGGAGAAAAGGGGGCATAGATCCATTTTTTTAACATTTTTATTTGTAGAAACTGCTTTTTGTAGTTACTTGTCATAAAACCCCATTAAAATACACAAGTTTATGATTTTAATGTGATAAAATACAATATCGACAGGCGTGAATCCTCAATTATCTTCATGCTTTCACTGTCCTCTGGCTTTCTTTATTTTCACTTTATATAAATTAAAAATATTCCCGAGAGGAATTTTAATGGAAGTAAAATTTGATGGAAAATGAGTACGCAATAAAGATTAAAAAGGTCCAGATTTTAAAATGTCATTAAGAAAATAAACATTTCACCAAGTCATATTTGCCATTTCCTCATCTCTTCTACAATTCTATAGTCCATTTTAAAGTTATTTTATGTTATGGCTTATCTAAAGGTCGTTCCTTTCGTCTTTCATATTCGAAAGGCTGGGCTTAAGTAGAACTTATTTATCCGTTTCATTATTATTTGCATTCTTAAGCACATTAAAGCCAGATTCCACCTACAAACCCCTCACTGACCCCACTTAGGCTGTCCAAGGGCAACCGTTTCACCACACCACACATGACAGCCGGATTAATTTGGCGTCACGTTCACAGGCCAGTAGCTGCGGTTCCTTTGTCCTTTGGCCTCAGGGTCTCTTTAAGATAAGCAGAATCCGTCCGGTCTGTTCATTAAAGCTCCCCAGAGAGTTGTCTTCTGGCCATGCAATTGACACCACTTTGTAAGAGAGTGGATAATCCGGAGAGGAGGTGTTGGCTCATTAGCAGAGCATTTGAGTTAAGTTCAGCTGAGGGCAGTGAGGAGAAAACAGTCTGTCCTTTCCCCAATGATTAGTGATGGCTGGCTAGTTGGAGCCTCCGGTGCTGGTGGTTAACCATTCATGGACTAAAATGTCATTGTTCCACTGAAGCTTTAATTGTATGAATGAACACTAGGCTCTCTGCAACACTGAATAATGCATTTATGGGTGTGCTTTAAAAATGAATGGGATGCATAATTCACAAGCTACATTAGTTGAAACTTTTTAACAGTGCAGAAACACTTTGAGGCACGTTGTTTCAGTGGCTCAGGCTGCAGGGAAGGTGCAGAGACAAACATCCTGATGGAGACACTGGGAAGACTGAGGCTTTTTAAATGTTGAGGGAGGAAGCATCCAGCTGTACCGTAATGATGGATAGCAAGTTGATGTAACAAACCAGCTCTGGACATGTGTGTCTATATATACATATGTACAAAACTTATTTCCATCTTAAATTGTGTCGTTTTCAAACAAACATCAACTATAACACTGAGCTAATATAAACATTTCAGAGGAAGCAGCCATTTCAGAAAGGAAATGGAAGCAAAATCAGTGCATGAATTAATGAGGTTCTTAATATCACTGCTGCATAATTAAGGCATGAGTAGATCCTATCAATGTGTGCCTCTTTATTAAATGAGACGTGGCTCTTTAAGGCAGAAAGTTTCAGGTTCTCATGTGCAGAGCTTCTTCTAAGGAAAATGCCACCATGTGGTTTGAAAATGCCTTCAACTCATTTCCATATTCAGGCTGCTGAGGGCAGTGATTTTAATAGTCAGATGATTTTTAATGTTTCAAAATGATACGCGGTTGATAGATCACTTTTACCGCTCAGGATCACCAATGTATGTAATAATAATGTGCAGTAAATATGCCCATGGTAATGTGGTTAACGCTGGTGGGTTCACATTTTCTCGTGGCTGCTTGTAAAAAGCCACAGCAGCCTGATAAACGACTTTTCTTTGTGGTCTAACAGAAAGATTTTGTGAAACAATAACAAACAAGTAGGTAATGATAACAAAAACACTGTCTTGATAACTCTTGTTATATTTTTGTCTATACGTAGTGTACTTTTAAAAATCCTTTGGATTTGATTCCCAAAATACACGTTTCCTACTCATTTCTGACGGCCTCAAGGCCCCACAAATTATGGTTCGTGACCCACAGCAGGGACACGGCCCCCATTTTAGGAATCACAAGTCTGATCAACAGACGAGGATCTGGAATTAAAATCTTGGTTTTGTTTCTATTTCATCTAGCACAGACGTAGTTTTCCTTCCCTTATCTACTGAACTGTTGTTCTGCCACTTTGCTGTAGGAGGATTTACGTAGTTTTTCTTTCTTTCTTTTATTTTTTTGCTCAGAATATTTTTGGGTCGTTGGTGCCTCCTCTATTTTGGCAGGAGTTCATCATTCTCAACTCTCAAGACGGCCGAGGTGCAAAAGCTGTAAGTTGAGAAGGTTTGGAATTTTAGAAAAGCTAAAATGAGAAACTCAGCTCTTACATTTTGCCATTTTAACAAACTTTTAAGTATTTCATTAAGATTTTATTTGACAGACCAAAAGAAAAAAACGCATAACTCGCTTTTATGTTGTCGTTTGTTTTGTTTTTTTTAACAAATAAAAACCTGAAAGATTGATAACTTATATTCTCAACTGGATTTAGGCGTGGACTTTGACTGGGCCATTCTAAAATATGAAAATGTTTTAATCTGAAACATTCCACTGCAGCTCTGACGTGAAAATTATGTTTATGGTGAGGGGCAGTGGTCTGATTTTACCACAGCATCTTCTTCCAGATGTCCTCTACATGGCTTGTGGCAAAATGCTGAGGCGTCTTTTAACAATGAAAGAGTTGAAAAGGGCGAGACTGACTCTCTCACCTGATAAGTGAAGCTCTACAGCTCCTCCAGAGTTGCTATGGATTTTATGGTCGCTTCCGTAGTCTGTCGATTTTGACGGACAGCCATTTCTTGTCTGCTGACATTTCAAACTGAGTAACACGTAGATTTAGAGGGTGAAAATAATGCAACAGGACATCCTGTTAAACGCTTACTCTAGAATCCCCCCAAATATCAGACGATCTTTACCTCCAGTGTTTATAATTGACATACTGTAGACAGTAGAGATATTCTTGCGTTACCATAAGCAACGACTCCCAGAATCCTTATGCTGAAGTCCCGCAACACCTCTATAGGACACACCCTAGATGTTGTCTTTCCAGAGGCCCTCAGTGAATTTCTATAAGCCCTTCGGAGCCACGTCTTGTTTCAACGGAGCAGGCAACAGGAGACAGTGGGAGCAAGATAATAGGAGAACATCAGTCCAGGAATAATAAACAGCCTCTTGAGAGCACTGACAAGTGGATGAAGCCAACTCGTGTCATTCCTCATGCCCACAGAGAATTATGTGAGAAAGAGCCATCCACCTGAGAAATGTTTCTCATCTAACGCCTGAGGGCGTTTTGACAGGAGCGTCTTACATATTTCATTACAAGTCTGACCAGTCAGAGCCAAATTCTGGAGTCCTAAACAGAAAGGTTGACAGTGTTTACTTTCTGTCTGACATGTGGACACCTTGTTGTTTACACCACAGGCAGAGAGGGGATACAATCTTTACTCAATGTTATTTTATTTTATAAAATTTTTTTTTGGTCATTTTTAATAGTTTGACGTTATTTCTGTTTTGCTTTCAGCCTCAAAATGTTCGTTTCAGCCTACAACATCTTGAGGGCGCAGAAATTACACTCCTACTCCAGCTGTCGCTACACTCTTGTTCAAACTGTCATTTACAGAAATAGCATCGGATTTCAGAATAAGAGGTCTAGAAATGGCATTCGCTGCATTCCTGAGCCATGGTTTTCATTTGGACTTTGGCTACTTTCACACATTTTAGTGAGTGGCCCTTTTCTAGAGTTTGTTTTCTTTATTTGTTATGATTTACTCTGACCTGTGAATCATTGGGGTGTAAAAAAAAAAAAAAAAAAAGGGAGACAGGTCCTGGTTGCTTTCTTGAAGGATGTTCCTGAATCTGTCCCACTGTTATTTTGTTGACCACCTTGTCTCTCAGTTTGACAGTTTTCTTCCTGACATCAGAGTGCATCAGACCAAAGAGCATCACCTTTTTGAGGCAAAATGGAAGGCGGCAGCACACGGCTTGCAATTCGGGCCGTTGATCATGAAAGACCGAGATATTTGAAACATCATTTCAATCTCCAATTCAGTTTTCATAGCTTCGTACAGATTATACCATTTGCTTGGAAGCAAATGACAACCACTGACCTACAGGTGTACATTTTTATGTCTTAAACGGTTTTTCTCCTATATTTTTATGAACTGTAGATGTCTTTGAATGGTTTGTTATAACATAAAACTTATCGTACATAATCAGTCTATAGCTTATTAAGTAACATTAAAAATGCTTGCAGGTCATAGTTACTATTTTCATTTTAATCCTTTTTTTTTCCCACTTCTGCCATCAACTGAAGCGTTCTTAAATGCAACATCTAGTGTTTGTGTTTATTAGCCACTATACTTTTTATCTTCACTCTAACAGTCAGGCCAAACTAACAGGATTTAGCTGTGGCAGAGTTTGACCAGACCTGATTTGTGAAAGGGGCATGGAGGCATGGAGGTCTGTGTGTCCTCCCCCAAATTCTGCAATGTCCATCATTTGATGGATTGTTATGCTACTTCTGATCCTGTAGGTGGAGCTGTTTGCCTACAACAGATAAGTTTAAACCAGGGAGGTTCAAATTGGAACCTGGGGCCATTTTCAGCTCTGGGAATTTTTATTTATTTTTATTTTTTTGGCCCCAAACTACAGTTTAAGAGAGCTACAAATTAGGCCCACCAGCTCAGATGGTTGACACTGACTGATATATTAAAAAAAAAGAAAACAGAAAGAAATGCAAAATAATTGAAGTCTCTCAAAATAGAAAATGTTAGGCAAAGCAGAATGAATTTGTTGTTTTATTAACCATGTTTTTTGGTTTTCATTTTATTTGATAGTAAATTTGACCAGAAATAACCAGTGACTTTTCATCAAGAGGGACTTTGGCGCAAACAACACAGCAAGCATTTTTAAAGCAGTCTCCCATATCCCGTTCAAAAATGTATTTTGGTAAAAAAAAAAAAAAAGAAAGAAAAAAAAAAGTGACAATTCTTGCCCATTTGGTGAGTGGACACTCACGGATTAAACAAATGAATGAGACGTATAAAGACGTGAGATGAGTTTCTGGCTACTACCCACCAGAAACATACCCATCATGTAACAGCTACAGCAATCTTAAATGATCTTGGTTCCATAACACCTGATTGTATGTGTTTATGGACAAATTGCTTCACGACGAGATAAAGACTGTTGCAGTGTTTAATGGTGAATGGAATAAATGAAAATCTAAAGAAAAAAGAACCAAGCCGGTCATCAAAGTGAGCTCAAAAATTCAGTTTAACTGATTGGAGTTTACGAAGCAGATGTGTAGGCGTTCCAGTGAGTTTGCACTTCTTCGTACTCTTCCACAGCAGCTTGCCAGTCTTGAGCCCTAAACAAACACAACACATTTGTAATTCCAAACATGGTCTGTATTAAAGCCAAATCATTGATGAACTTCATGAGTCTGGAGTGTACAGTGTGTATGTTCCTTTAACCTGCACTGAACTGGTGCAACTTAAATACGGTGGTATGAGTCAAAAATTGGTAGATTTCTTTCCTAAAAAAATTATCGTGTTTTTGCTTTTTTGCCACACTTAAACCATTACTAAGGCTGATTATTTTATTTTGCTACAGGAAAAAACAGACTTTTTTTAAATTCAGCCATGTCAGAGGGTTTTCGAGTGTAACCCTTATTTTTAAGGTCATTCCAGCACATTTCAATAGGAATTTGATCTGGTCACTCCTTATGAGCTATTTAGTGGAGCTGCTGGTGTGCCTTGATTTATTGCCCTGACACATAACTACAGTTCAGCCCGAGGTCATGGATTGGTGGCTGGATGTTCTCCATCAGGATTTTTATCCATGAGACAGTGTTCATGACAATTCATCCAGATCCTGAGATAACAAAGCAGCCCTGCGTGATATTTGAGCCTACATCATGTTTTCTGAGAAGCTGTATGTAAGTGGTTTGTTGGTCTGTCGGTAGCAAGACTTCTGGGTACGAGTAGTGAAATAGAACCGTCTTTTCGAATAAAATCTGGTTAGTCAGATCTGATTAAAGATCTAACTCAGGTTATCTTCATCTGACTGTAAAAATATTGCTTTGCAATCTGAATAAGATGTGAGTAAAAAGCAAAAATCTCAGGGAGCAAATACTTCTGCACTGCACTGTGTGTGAGGAAAAATTACTTTGCTCTTCTCTGGTGAAGGCTCGCAGCTATCAGTTCGTCTGTGGACAGTTCTTGGACAAGAGCGATGCCGATGCAGTCTCCCAAGACGTTAACAAGAGTGGCGGGGTGATCTCTGAAGAATGACAGTTCAACGGGAGACCCAGAATCAAGGCTAAATGACACTTGAGTAGTTTAACATGAACTCATCCTGATTTGTAGAACTGTGCAAAAAGTTTTAATCCACCAGTAATCTTTAAATTCAATGACAAATTCCACAACGGCTGAGCTTTTGTTCTTTGAAGGCGGTCTTTGTCAATAATCAGATTTTATTTTTTGTATTTTTTTTAAGGAGGGAAAAGATATAAATTTAAAGCGAGGAATAAAATGCTAATATTCCTGCCAGAACTCTTCCCTGTAAACCTTGTGTCTGTCTTAAAGTCGTGCCGAAACTTACAGAATCCACTCTACCACCACCAGGATCCAGGCGCCACTCAGAGGCAGATCTGTAGCGTTCAGGATAAAGAGTGACATTAAGGCTCCACACGCCGGGACCCCTTTGCTTATGAAGCTGAACGCTGCGGCCGCGACCCTGCACAGGGTGACACATTCTTACACTTACACCATTTATTCAATCTACAGCCTCTTAAATGCTGTTTGACAAAAAAAAAAAAAAAAAAAAAGAGTAAATCAAGACGGCAACTGACCCAATACTGAACAATAGGTTGAAGTCCAGATAGACTTTGTGCACTAGGGCGATGAAGACTGCAGCCGCAGCCTGATACAGAGCTGTCCCGTTCATGTTTATATTGGTCCCGATGGGCAGCATAAAACGGGTGACTTTGTTGTGAATGTTGTTGTTCTTGCAGCAGTGTAAAGTGACCGGCATTGTAGCAGCACTAATCCGCACATAAAGGGAATAAGAACAAAGATTCTCGAATGTGACCGCGTTCAGCTTGACAGGGATTATAAAAGCAAATGGCCGCGACAAAGGCCAAAGAAGGCAGTGGACGAGGGTCACCTGGAGGAGAGGAGTAATGCAGTCCGCAGCGCAGGTAAGACCCCACGGATGACAGTGAAGGGATTACTTTGCGCAAGCACAAAATAGATCAGAGGCAGGACAATGGCTCCGTGCAAGAAAAGCCTGAAACCAGTTGTAAAAGAAGTCAGCCAAACAATATGTGGTACATAAAATACAACGTATTGCAACATATTCACATCTTTTACCAGCACAACCACAAACTTCACATTCGATCAGGATTTTACGCGCCAGACATATGAACATGAATGGAAATGGCAAACGACAAAACTGAACGTGTCTAAAAAGGAAGTGAGAAGCCCCGCTGCTCTAGTTGTTCACTTCAACAATTAGTTTATTTGTGGTTCTTGATGAAAGTATTTCCATTAAGGTGATCATCAGTGCATAGAGAGACAACCTCCATGTGATCAAGTTAGCCACAACATCTCCACGTGGAGATTACCAAACTGTACGGCCACCAGTACATTGGCCGTACAGTTTGTTTTCGGAGTTGAAACATTGGTGTTTCGACTCCGAAACACCAATGGTTGTAAATGCACCATATGCATTTACAACCAGGCTATATACACGGGTATAAAATCCATGTACTTGAAATTTCTTCCTTGACTATTTTTATATAATCTCAAGAAAAAAAAAACAACACTTGCAACACTTGTTTGTAATGCTCTGTTAATTACGCATGTGACATTGCTTTGGTCTTTAAAGAACTGTCTTTAAAAAACAGCTGCATCTGTTTATAGTTCTGAACAAGTGACTTCCCACACTCAAACGTTTTACGAATTAGAAACCTCTTTGTCAGGATGGATAAAAATTAAACTGAAAAACTAACAAGCAACTTACCCAACAAGAACCATGCCAATGAATTTCACCAGATGAAGCCCTATAATCCAGTCATTAGTTTTGGTGACCTGATATATTGACATGAACAGGACTCCCACTGGCAGGTAACTGTAGCAGGAAAAATTACAATTCAAATTCTACCGTGAGAAAACAAATGACGGATGTCGAACAGTTTTACGCACTCACTGGATACAGAGTTCAATCTTACCTGCGAATCAAGTGGAAGAAATCGTCAGTTATCTGACTGATGGTGCAAATCAGCCGCACTATGACCCGCGACTCTTCCATCTCGTTGAACGCCAGTCCAGACATAAAAGAAATGAACAAGAGGCCGAGGATGTCCACTCCGTATTCGTAGCGACCTTCAAACTCCACGCCAGTCTTGTTCTGAAGATTTGGAAGGAGCCATGTCAAAGCTGAGGTTGACCTTTCATCGGTTGTCACAGCTGATAGATGCTGAAATCATTCTAGACCAGAGTGGTTACCTCGATGATGCCAGCGTTTGTGGCGACTCCAGGAATGACAAATTCCTTCTTTTCCAGCTGGTACTAAAAAGAAGGGAAAAAGTTAATGTAAAGCACAACATTGAATCAAAACTACGAAACTAAGTCTGAAACAAGCCATACGTGTTTGACAAAGGACCGCATCATACTGTCTGGAAAGATGTTCCTGTAGAGACAGAGGAAAATTTGAACTGAGGAGAAAAAGAGGCTTGCAGGAACCCACAGAATAAACAGCCTGCAAATGTCCTCCCACCTGTACAAAACCAGGAAGGTCTCGATCGAGAAGAAGTGCTGATCGTCCGGATCGGGGTTTTTGAATCCTGGCCGCAACGCCCATATCAGAGTCAGTCCTGTAACATACATGCATGATAACGCATAATGCTGTAAGCAGTATGACAATTGTTTTTAACCAGAGCTATTGAACTGTTGCCACTAAGAATCTATTTTATTTTAATGGGACTATTATTGTTTGGATTGTTTGTCGATTTGAAATGAAATGACAACGAAGTGCAAACAGTTTTAGACAAGATGCTGCCAAAACTTGGGTCTCCGTTTAAAACTGTTTCTTTGTTGAATAAGCACAATGCATACATGCTGAACATTTTCATAATTTATCACATTACAAACATGTATTTTATTAAAATTTAATATCTTACACACTGTTATTAGGACAGAGTGTACTAATGACATTTTTTCTTGTGACAGAGATGTGTAGCGCTCCTCTACCAAGAGCCTCTTAGCTACGTCTCTGGTTAGTGATCCAATTGTATGACTTGAATTTATTTGAAGGTGTCAGGGCGAAGACTCTGAATATGAATTCAAGCCACACTTATTTAGAGATTTGTTTTACATAAAATGGATTAAAACAAAAATGACAAAGTGAAAAGCAGCAAGAGGTGTGATTCCTCCTGCAAGGTTACAGAATCAAACAATTAATCAGAATTAAAAAAAAAAAAAAAAAAAACTCAAATGAGCTTGATTCCAGTAGTGGTAAATAATTCTGTTTTGCATCTTTTTTCTTTTTTTTTTTTAAGAAAAATTCTCTCACCGATGATCACAGCGATCAGAGTTGTTGATAGGAAATAAAGTCCTGTATACACGGCAATTGTCTTGGAGGGTGCGGTCTTGAAAGTGCGAATTCCTGTAAGAAACAAACAGAGCTGAACACTGTTGCTCTGTTGCTCCAGATTTATTTAAAGTTTACATTAACTTGAAAATAGATATCTGTTTCATCAACCTGACAGTAGAGCTGCTACGTTTCATGCAGAAAAATAAAGTCATCCTTAGCCCTATCTCTTTTTTTTTACTTGATACTCCTTTTACATAGTTTTATTATGTGTTGGTAGATCCCTGCATCATTCAGACTCCAACCTGTAATTGAATAAAAGTGGATCTAAATCTAAATCTGCCAACGGCATGAATAATTTTGGGATAAACATAGTTGTTACTGTACTGTTAACATTTAGATTTGCATTCTACTTCATGTTACCCATTTTTACAAATCTTTTTTTTTTTTTTGGTCTTTCTTTGGAGTTTTCATAAAGGCCGTAGAATGAGAATTTCCTAGTGCTATGTTATATCCTTGCTGGTACATTTGACAACAAGCGTGATTTAATTTTTGAAAAGAAAAACAACAACAAAAACTGTATAAATTGTATAAATTACAGTTGGTAATGAAGTCCACTTAAAACTGGATAAATGCTCTCAATGTACTCAGTTTGTAGGATAGAGTTGAAGTTGTCTTGCATTACACATATAGTACATGTAATATTTCTAAACTGCCATTATCGTGTATTTATCATCTACTTGTATTTATGCTTTCTGTTAATCCATTAAAATTTAAAAACACTATTTCGAGGCCAACCACAGTTGTACACCCTTGTTGTTTATTTGATTCACATGGAAACTATTGTTTCATTTATTCATTAACCACGTGTCTCACGTTAAAGTCATAAAACAAATCATATAATTTTTTTTAGCTTAGTTACAAAACAAGCCAGTTTGTGGCAAGTAAATCATCTCCATGCTAAAAGAAGTGGAATATACAAGATTACATGTAACAATCTGTCTGCCCGTACTTTTGCACATAGGTATGCAATGATCTATTAATTAGTTATTTTTCATATTAAGGAAAATACTTCCTATCCAATTCGATCTTTATAAGAGAAGAAAATGATTAGATTGATGGAAGGTAATTAACAAGAAGAGGCACAATTAAATTGACCAAAGTTTTTCTGTATATAAAGGGACATGTGGCAACACTGAACATAAAGAGTCTCACTCACCCAGTACCACACTGCTTGCAATTAGGGGGATGGACACCCCCTTAATCATGTGAGACAGTACATCTATTGGAAACGTCAAGTACAGCTCTTCCACCTGAAGGAGTTTATCAAAGGTCTTTACGACCACGCCAATGAGGATCCCTTAAAACAAGCAACATGTAGAAGTGAAGGTGGCTAATCAGCAATAACCTTATTTTTCTGTTGATTCTGAAGCTGTTTGTAAAACAAACTTACCCAGAAAAACAGACCCCAAACAGGTGAACATCAACAGGTTACTGGACATGTAGCTCACAATTCCTTCCCATAACCCAAAGGTTTTGGCTGAGGATTGCTCCCCCATGGTCTTACCTTATCAGAAACAAGAAAACAAGACCTTATGAGGTTTCAAGACTCAAAGAAAAGTACTGAAGTAAACTTAAGAGAAAACTGTTTAGTGTTGACGTTCGAACGAATGCACATTTTGCTGGTTAAAAATACATAAATTAAATGTCAACAGAAAGATTTACTATGAGAACAGTTAGCTGGCTGTTTAAACAATGGTCACCTAGCAACGCTATTAACTCTAATCTGTAACTGAATAGCAACAATACTTTTATAAAAAAATAATCAGGTCTTATGTCAATCAGCATTTTTCAGGACAATGTACAGCACTATAGTGCGTGAGAGACCATTTGAAATTAGCGTTAATTAGCAAAAATATCCAGCCATTGCCAATTTTTGAAGATCATCTGGGGGGTTAGAGTGGGTTTACTTGTTGTCCAAATTGACAAATTTGAATTAAAACTAAGCGTTTTGATTCAGGATAACAGCCGACAGCTGACAGAAAGTTCTTAAGGGGTGTAGCCACACTGAGCTGTTGTCTTGCATGTTAATACTCAATTTGGTCACTATGTTGTTTTATGCAACCACTGCACATTATCAGTTCAGCTTTACTGCTATTTTGAGTTGATTTTTTTTCCCCAAACACATTAAAGAAAATTGAAAAGTGGAGGAAAATTCTGTTCCCTCTCTTCATCCATTCTGGTTCCCTTCATCCATCCATACATCCATGATATCTATCCAACCTGGTTCCCTTCATTCATCAATTCTTGGTTCCCTCCCTCCCTCCATCCATCCTGGTTCTCTTTATCCATCCATCCACCCATCTGTCCTGGTTCCCTTCCAGTCCTGGGAATTATGTGACCATTTTGATTTCTTTCCAGAGATGTTCTCACAATCTGTTAAAATAAAAATGAATAAATCTTTTGTCTGTCAGTGTCGAGATTCGACATGAAAATTCCTTTGAGATGACAGAAAGAGAGACAATATTAAACATCAGGGACAACGTTATCCCCAATGTTATCTACAATGTTTAAAGTTGTTTAACGTTGTCCCCAATTTTTTATTTTATCTCCAGTGCTTAACATTGTCCCTGATGTTTAAGGTTAAATAAGGTTAAATTGTCATTATTACAATGTTTACTGTATCTGGAATGTTTTATTTTATCTCCAATGTTTTATTTTATCTCCAATGTTTAACGCAAAAAGAAACTTTTCTGGAGATGAAATTTGACATCTGATAAACATTGGCAATAATGTTAAACATCAAACATAACATTAGGTATTATCCTTGATGGGACAACGTTAAACATCCTGGATATTAAATACTAAACATCGGAGATGAAGTTAAATGTCTTGGATGGCGTTAAACAGCCACAATAACACTGAACGTTCAACATCAGACATAATGATAACCATTAGTGGCCAAAGCTTAACCTTGGGGACAATGTTAAACTTCTTAGATTAACATTGGACGGAACTTTATTTCCACACGATTTATTTATTTTGATTTCATGCCTGATAATCTTGGAACCTTAAAGTGTTTTTAATTAAATAAATATACTTAAGTTCAGTAACAAAGTTCCATCTTTTTCCTTTACAATTCTGAAGTTATTACTTCAGTTATAGTAACATATGTATTGTATGTTTACAGGTTAAGCTACAGTTTCAACAAAATGTTGGAGAAACCTGATTTCATTTCATTCAGCCAATAAAGTAACGTTTTTAAGATATGTTGAGTTTTGAGAATTTTCACTGTCAAAAATCTAACTTTGGATGATGGACTACAACTTTTCTAACTTTGTTTTAGAGCCTGTTGAACAACGACTCCAACTTTTCTGCTGTATTATGAAAAGGTATTATGGAAATGTACTTAGTACCTCATGTTTCTTTCAACACCAACACCCACTCGTATATTTCTAAGCTTCTGTTAGGGTCTCCCTCTCAACAATATACATTACAGTAACTATAATCTAAACTACTGAATGCAGAAGCCAATAATATTAGAACTATCAGTTGTAAACAGTTACTTCTATGTTAAAATAATTTTCTGTAGGAGGCTGTTTCTGCCATATAACAAAAAACTAGTCATTTTCAGGATGAAACGAGTCGTGACTCTTTTGCTCTTGACATTCTTTATGTAGGTGTGATTTATGTGATTTTTGAGCTCAGAGCAGCTGTACTTCCTACAAAACTGCTGTATCTCTTCCCAGAGATCAATTTTGAGTACCATAAGAGAATGCTGCAGAAAAGAACTATCGTGTTCTTAAATTGCATGCATCAAGCAAATTAACTAAATTTAAACCACTAGATGTCAATGTTGTTCAGGCTTTCATTGTGCAAAATTTACTGTCTGACACTTTCCATAGTTTAAATTAATCTGCAGGCCCCATTATGTTACAGGCACACCACAATACCCAGAGCTTGTTTTCTCCGAATAGGACCAGCTGCCACATCAGAGAAGGTCAAGTTACAGAGTGACCAGAATGAAAAGATCTTTTCCTTGAGTTTCCTGAGAACAGTTCCAACAATATGTCACTCCTTTAGAAGTGGATGTCAATGGGAAGTGTGTCTTTTAGTGTGTCTATGTCGGTGCTCACTGACCTTGCCAGCTCTTGCTGTAGCTTTCTGTTGGTCCTGTGTCATTGCCTTGAGACAAGGACAATGGCCATCATTGCATGCTAAATCTGTTTGAGGCTTCAGGCAGTGAGTGTCTTGCCTTTATGCTCCAATTTTGTTTTGCTCAATTAAGGAAATTTACAGATAAAACAGCAGACATGGGCCAAAGCCTAACCCTACTGGGGGCTGTCTCAGGAATAAATAAGCCAGTGGAGGAATAATACTTATTGGAATTTTAAAAATGTGGCCCAAAAGGGACAAATGTTCTGTAAATTTTAATAGTTTAAAGGAAGAAATCAATATTCTAGAAGGTCTTCATATTTTAATTTGGGAGGGATTTTAGATTAAATGCTCAAGGGACAGATGCAGCTAATTAGAGGAAATAAGAGATACAAGCCTGTCACTTTGCAAGGCTCATGGGAAAATAATTATTAGTGTAAAAAGAGATTGAAAGGAATTGTTTTGTTTAAATTTTTTGTCTTTCGACTGATTAATATTATTGCACTCATAATGCTTATCGCTGATATTTTCAACATAAGAAACCAGACAGATCAATTCACATTTCCCAGACTTTCTCCTCAGAAAATATGTCTAATCATTAATTAGCACCTGTTATCTAATTTAGCAAATCGGAGGTAAATCTCACCATGCAGTCTTGGCCTATAACAAAAAGTTTCCATGATGTAAAAAAATTGTTTGATTCATCTTTACACAACTATTTTATATAAACTGTAACACATATCCTGTACATTCTGGGTGAAAAACAAATATTAGGAAAAACATGTACAAAACATTGCATAAGTGTTCACATCCTAAAACGTGTACATTTACTGAAGAATTGTGAATCTGATCCTGTGGTGTTGGTATTGTTTGAAATGTCTTGCTGAATTCATTCATTATTTATTATGGAAAGGTCTTACCGTATATTTCATTCCTTTGTGTTTAGTTTTCTTGTGTTCTGTCTTTGAACATTTTGTTTTTGTTCTGCTTGTATGATTCAACATCAAGCTATGTGCTTAAATAGTAATTTATCAAATCAGTTTTTATTTGTGTACTGTCAAATTGTACAAACGTAAAACAGTCAATATTAATTAACTTTAACTCATCCCTTTAACTCATCGTCTTTTTTTAGCCTCTGTGTCAACGTCAAATTATTTATATGTTGTTTATATGATGGTGATCAAAGTACTGTGCAAGCAGATAAAATGAAGCAAAATTAAAAACAATAAGAACAAGAGAAAAATATTTAAAAATATAGTTAAATCAAAATACAAAAATATACAACAAACTATCATAAAAGGCATAAAAGGCCCTCAGTCTCTCTGAATGCCAAATGCCAAAGAATAGAAATTGGTCTTGAGGAAAGATTTGCAAGTCATGAAAAGGTTAATTGTTCTAAAGATTAGGAGATCAAATAGTAAAAGCCAAATCACCTCTGAATTTTAGTTTGGACCTAGGAGCATCTAAAAGAAACTGGATGATCCAAGTGCTCTTACTGGAGTGTGAATGTTAAGAAGATCACAGAAATATAATGGGGCTGAGCCTTTTAAAATATTAAAAGTAAGAGATAAAATCCTGAAATCAATCCTAAAACAAACACAATGCCAGTGACGAGAAGCCAGTACAGGAGATATGTGTACACATTTTTTAGTACCTGTTAAAAGACAGGCTGCTGCATTTTTGATAGTTTTTAAGCAATGCAGATATGATTTACCTAACCCAATATGCAAGGCGTTACCATAATCCATCGAGGTAATAGTGTGAATCGACCTTTCATGGGAGATATGACTTCACTATGGCAATTTGTCTTAGAAGGGGAGAACTGGATTTAACAATATCTTTTTATGTAGTTTAAAAGCCTTATCAAAACCCAAATTCCTGGCAGCAAAATGACTGCATCAAGCTAAGAGCCAAGATTGCCAATGGTTATGCATTTCCTAAAGTTCATGACATCAGTCTCATTTTCATTTAATTTCAAGGAATTAATTTTTCAGCTAGATTCCAATATCACTCAGGCAGTGCAAGGGTGACTGAAGTGAATTGACACTGTCTTGCTTAATTTGCAGATTAATTTTGATATAATCAAAACAGTGTCTAACAGTTTCTAAAAATGGACCCCAAAGGAAATATGTGAAAGTTAAAAACAGAGGACCTGGAGCCAAGTCAAAGGAGCCATAGAAGAAGAGCATTCTCCTGAATAAACACAAGAGCTGATTAATCTGAAGTAAAGCTAAGTTGTCCTTACTGGATTTTCCTGACTTTTCCTTTTGTTAGCTGAAGACATAGCTTGCAAACCAGTTACAAAGAATTGAAATGTTGTACAAAGGTATCAATCAGGAGAACGTTACATCCAACTTGAACACAATTATGTATAAACCTTTGCACAGTGGTGCCTGTCACCATTAACTGGAGAAAATATAATACAACATGGGCATTACGAAAACTTTACTTTTATCCAAAACTGATAAAAAGACAGGCCTGTAAGTAGTCAAGGACTCTTCCAAAAGGCATCACTGATTGGTTGAATTAATTTCCAACATGTAAAAACAATATGCTGTATCCTCCATGTGTCTGGACTAAAGAGTTAGAGGACTGAATTCTCATCTTTTCAAGAAAACAGCCAGAGCTGGGTAAAATATAGTGCTGGCCCATAAAACTATTTAAATCATTTGCAAAGAAGCAGAACATGTCAATAGCAATGATCGAGGTTTGCTTTGAAATACAACGAGAAAGACACTTCATGTTCTGGCACAGGCAGTACATGAGGCCATCGATGTTTAAGCATTCATACAAAGTGGAGAAGAGATCGCAATAGGACAGCAGTATGCATTATTTTCTGGTTGTGCTTAAACATATTTGCACTTTTAGACAGTACTGAAAATGGCCCTTGTGCCCCAATATGTTAATAGCTGGCATTGTTAAATTATTTCATAAAATCCTGAAATTCTTAAAGAAATTGTTTAGTTATCTATACTTTTTAGAAATAAGCCTTGTTTAGTTAATATATTATTATTTAAAAATTTTCCTTGTATTGGGGCAAATGTTATCTTAGAAACTACACTTTCCATTTAAATACATATCAGAATTATCAACACTGATCAATACAATGCTGTGATAGTTATAGTTTCAGTACCTCACACCTCTTGTAAAATCTCATAAACTCTTGTGGGACCTTGTGATTCTATGCCTTAAATAGGGGCTCAAACATCTTGATGACGGGATGGAGCAGAAGATGGATGGACTAACTGAGGTGGGAGTTGCTCTGGTCAGTCATCCTGAGTTGACAGGTGAAGCTCTTGATTTATTAATCTCTCTCTCCTAACCCCCTGTAGTTATGAGATCACGACCAAAAGAAGTAGTTTCTAGATGTGGCCGAAATATAATTCTTTTGTAGGAGCTCCTCATCTTGAAAGATAAAAGAAAAGCTCTGTCATCTAGAAGAAGTTCAAAACAGAGCCACCACTTCTCTCCATCAAAAGGGGTCAGCTCAGGTGACTCGCGTATCTACTCCAGGTTATTTTACTTTGAGGTGGGGGGGAGTCAAGCACAAGCCACAAAAAGGAGACCCTGGGTAGCACCCAGACATTATAGTAAGGAATATACAGGTCTATCTAATTAAATTAGCTTTTAAATTTTATGCTACTTTAGTAATTCAACTGAAAAGTTTACAACTGGAATGTTGTATTGAAAAGTGTGTCATATATTCTACATGTACTGTATTTACCCTTAAATACTGGGCTGGGGTTCCTTTTGAATGGATTACTGCATCAGTGCAACATAGCATGGAGGTGATGGCTCTGTGGTACTGCTAAGATGTTTAGAAAGTCTATTGTTGGCTCCGTCTATTGTCTTTCATCTGTCACTTTGAGGTATTAGGCAGGCTAATCTGCTGACCAACCAAGCACAGTGATGTCAAGGTCAGTAAAACAGGTATGTTGGCATTATGACCACGTGTTAAGTCCTACTAGCAAAGGGAATCAGCATCTCTATAAAATTTGTCAGCAGAAAAAATTACACCGACAAAGAGTCAAACAACTTTTCTCTTTAGTCGCTCTGGGGTACAGCTGCTTCCTTTCTTTTTAAAGATTTTTTGAGGCTCTAGTGGCCTTTATTTGAAAGTAGCTTGACAGGAAATTAGGGATTGAGAGAGGGAGAAGACATGTGGCAAATGTCGCCAGGCCGGGAATTGAACCTGCGACTACCAGCATGAGGACTAAAGCCTCCATACGTGGGTTGTGCGTTGCACCTGCGCCACCACAGTACACCCCAGCTGCTTCCTTTCTTGTTCACCTTTTGAAAGTAAAAAGCAAAATTTACTGTCGTCTGAAAAGAGGACATAGGAGTTATTTTTCTCCTGAGTCCATACAAGACACTTCTGGTACCATTGATTACCCATACTCTGTATCTGTCTGTGTGTAGTGGCTCTTGAAACACTTAACTCCAGCTACAGTTCACACCTTGCGAAGCTTCTAAAAAGCTCTTGAATTGGCTTTTTAACACAATCCACTTGAAAATGCAGTTTCCCATGTGGCTTTCGAACATTTGTGTACAACATTTTTCTTTCTATGTTGTCTCGTTTCCCACGGTTTGGGAGCTTTAGTCATCCCCAGGATTGTGTAGAAATGGGATTTTGTAACTGGAAAATGTCTCAGGTAGATCCTCCAGGGGAAGTTGCAGAATGTCCTCTAAAATCCAATTTTTAGAGAATAGATGCTTGTAGGTTTGCTAAGAGTTTTATGGTTCGAAATATTGTCATAGACAGAATTGTTCAACAATTCTGCCCTTTTCTGTTATTTTACTAACAGCAAATTTTGTTGCACAAAACAGGAAATTTGGTGAGAATGGTTAGAGGAAGTCATTTATTTTTCTAATGAGCTATTATTATTTTAGGAGAAACACAGCAATTCAGGATGTTCTGTTACTGCCACCAGCTGGAGAAGTCTTGTTTGTTTTGCATTGCCACTTTTGATTCCTGTTTGAGTTGGTGAAAAGATGGCTATTTATGTTATTAAAACAATACCCAAACACAGAATTGGGGTCAGAGACTGAAATTTTCTTTAACTCCACACATTTCAACACATTTCACTTTCTTTAGATATAGCTCATACATCTGTGAGGTTGAGAGACATTTAATTGTATTCCAGCACATCATTTTGCAAATGAATGCAATTTGTCTGCCTGTTTACCATCCATTATAATGCTACAGCCAAACAATGATGGTGTCAAAGCAGATTAATTAAATGACTCCATGCAAATTTGCAATATGTATCAGTATTCACAATATTGGAGTTTCTGTGATACTGCATAATGAAAAACATTCACAGGTCACTGATCCTATAAAGGGGAAATGCGACCAAATCAACATGAAACGTGATGCCAACTTTTGTCTGCCCCTGAAGTTAGAACAGAAGCACTTGATGTATATTTGGTGTGTGATTTTTCATGTGTGAAACCATAAAGCTTGGCAGAGTTAACAGAAAAAATAATCAAATCATGTCAATGTATTTCTCAGTAAATAGGCCAATTTGTATGAAATTCATACTTGATGGAGGTAACACTCAAGTTATCCACACATGCCTAGGCATCCTCACAAATTAGTCCATAAACTAAGTAATGATTAAGAAAGTGGAATGACATAAGGAATAAGCTTCAAACGTGTGAAGAGAGGGAGGGGAGAAAAAGATAAAAAGCCAAGCAAAAAGGACAGAAAAGCAAAGATCCCAAACACACATCAAATCACAGTTGTTTTAGAACAAGAAAATAAACCTGCTAAACTAGAAGGATGCACAGAAGAAGCTCCCCAAACATTGAAGCTCTGTAGAAACTTTGAATGGAAGAACAGGTCAAAATCACACAGAAGCCTTGGAATTGCCAATACCAAAAAATAATTTTCTGCTAAAAATTTAATGCATCATATATAAGTAAACATGTGCAATGTATGTTTACTCAATTTTATTACATATAACTAAATTTATAAACTAATTTGTGTGTATTTCTCTATATGCTGCATAGAGCTGACAAAAGAGTGACGTGTTCAATATCCATTCTCCCCTTTTACATTTCAATGCAGAATTTTACAGTGCAACTCCAAAAGACTGCTACAATTCCTCTGCGTATTTCCACTTAAAGTTAGATATGCTAATCCCTTGAGATAACTTCTACTTTTCAATAGTGTTTGAACATTTAAAAATAGATGCCACTTTCTGACCCTTTTTCCAAATATGAGCACAAAAAGACATAGAACAAAGGATATTTTTCAATATTAATATTAGAAATGTTAATTTGATATGTTAATTCAAAATGACAGAGTTGCAGGTTGCTTACCTTACATGAAAAGCAGTCTACACCTGTTAGACTCTCAAGAAACTCTTACTTACATGTCTCCACTACAAATGCTGTTTTACAGAAACAATTACGTAATTTTTAAAGTGTTATTTAGATAAAATATAATTTGATGTGATTTTTGTTTTTTAAAGGAAGTTTCGAAATTTCCAAGTGTTCAGTGAAGTACTCAGAAAGACCGCAAGACGAGAGAGAGTTTGTAGGGTTTCCAGTTGCTATGCACCTAATACGGACTGATAGGAGTGAACTACTTTCTATGAAATTCTTTGCGGGGTTTCTTCCTTCGAGACTGGCCTCCTGTGCTGCTGTCCTTTTCGGTGAGTAAAATGAATAATGATGAAATAGTAACACTAAGAAACCGCCAACAGGTAGTGGCCTAGATTAGCTACAAGTAGCGGTAAACTAGGCCTTCCTTCTGTGATTCAAAGAACTGCTTTATCTCTTCTCCACGTTTAAAGACGTTTTAAAACGTGTAGTTTGGTAAATAAATATTGCAGCGAATTGAGTGAGGTTAATTTTCTATTTAGCTTAAGTCTCGTGTGTAGAAGTGTTTTTGCATTCACAATTCACTTTATTGGGCTTACCTGTTGAACTGGTTGCCATAATTAGTGAGAATTTCAGCATGTAGATGTGGTGAAAACGACTTTCTGAAGATCAAACCCAGCACAAGGATGAGGAATAATAGGGCTAATTGTGATTAAGCTGGATTGTGTTCAGAAATTGCTGATATAATGGGATCTCCATGTGCTGCCATCTTTTAGGTTTACAGAAAATGGTGTACAAAAGAGAAAATATTATGATTTACAAAGAATTCCTTGTTGTTATTAGAGATAAAAGAGGATTTCAGAGACTAATAATATAGATCTCATAGTTTGCTGAAAACCATCTTTAAATTTTGCATTTTAATTTCACCCATGTATTAACTCTGAATAGGAAGATCAACGTTGAACTTCGTTTGAAGATGGCAAGACCCCATCAAACTACACGGTTCCTGACTGTGAAGCAGAACCTAATCTACCTGGGATGGTATGAGATCTGCAACGTCTTCTAACAGGTAGTTCATATCGCAATTAAATGTAGTATTTAGATTTTGTAGTACAATCTTTGTGCCATTGACTACCAGGTGGACAAATGTTCTGAAAACGTTAGAAATGTTGCAATTTTGGTCCCCAATCAAACCGAGTCTTTTCTGTTTATTTTGGCATGCTGTAACTTGATACTAAATGGCATAAAATTTACACAACAAATAAATCTCTGTATTGTGTGCCACTCAGAAAGCTCTGATCCAAAAATAACCACTTATGTATTGTCAGAGATCTCCTTAAAATGTAAGTAATTCAGACTTTTACTTCTCTAATACAATTTAGTGACCCATTTAATTGATTGGACTCTGTCTTTATGAATAAATTTAGCTGAAAATGATCAACACGGTGCTTTAAATTTAACCTATATTGTCTTAGGATTTTACCAAGTGGAATTATTTACAAAGACAATATTACCAGTCTAAGTAATGAACCCAGTGGAACTCCACGTAAACTGGAACCTGTGAGATAAACATCACCAATTGTAACGTTGTGTTTTTAGTCATTAAATGTGTTGTGTACATGGAGAGAAGAACATTCCACAGCTTTCTTTAAAACCCAAAGTGTTTAGTGTTGGCATACAGGCATTGTTTTAATAGATGTTGTTTAAAGATTTATGTATTTGTGTTTTACATTTCTCCTAGCAAAGTCAATGTGGCTGACTTTTTAGAAGAAAAATACATTCTTAGAAAAAATTACTACTACATTAAGACCCCATGTTAGGATTATTATTGTTCAGGCATTCTGTTACCTTGTATATGACAATAGAGCTTGGTCCAATGACTCTATGGCCTTTTCACTGGAGCATGGGTGTTATTTTTACCGTCTTAGGATTGGACTTGTTGTCTGAGGAACCCACAAGGCTCCTCGCACAGGTATACACACATGACTATTTCACGTTTTGATTTTGAAACGGCCAGTAAAGAGGCTTATTGCTTTCATGTGGTTCTAAAATGTAGTTTTACCCTCTAATCCAGTTTTAACAAAATCCCAGTCATTTCTTGATTTTCTCTAAGATGTGGCTGAAGGCTGGCGTGGCTAAGATAAGAACTGATCTCCAGCTGCTGGCAGAGAGATATAAGAGCAGGTGATCAGACGTGATATAATAGGCAGCAGAGCAAAGCACTTGGTTGTGCAGCTTTTTACGCAATATAGCACATAGAAGCCAGTTTAAGGGGTAGTTTAAGGAAACAGAAATACAAAGAAGTAGGGAAAAGGAAGTACATATAATGTTAGGAGAATGGCTCATTGAAAATAGCAACTTTCTCTATTTTGAGTGACCAAAGCAGATTAACATAAACTATTTTCCAGCCAGTTGTATGCTAGACATTATGCAGCAGACTGAGAGATTCCCTAATGGATCACCGTTTCTTTTGTGTTGTGAAATATTTTTACTTTACCTCCTTTAAAATAAGACTCACTAGTCCATCATTCTTTAACGCAACCTGGTGTTTCAGGCCAAAGAAAAAGGGGTGTAAAATGATTTTCCTGTTCTACAGGGTCTATGGTTTAGGCAGATGCAGTCAAAATGCTGAGCTGTGGAGCTGTTTTTGTGTTGTTGAGGGATTTTTTTACCTATTGGTTTGCTCTAACAGTGGAAATTCATCCTGTCACACTCCTGCATGTCGACACTTGTGATTTGTCTTGATTAGCTGTCTTTGGAATGACATCTTGCCACTGGGTGAAAAAAACACCACTTCATAAACCAAAAATGGAAGAAAAAAAAACGTGATGGTGAATCTAGTCAATGCGATAGTAAAACACACAAAACATGCAAATATTTTTCTTCTTTGCTGTTGGGGCATGTTTTGCAAGAATACAGTAGCAAAAAAGATGAACAACTTAGTACAATATGATGTAATCTTAGTTACATCACATCTACAATTGTAAAACCACCCGCAATGGCAATCTGAGAGAAATTACTGATAATTGGGTGAATAACAGAAACTACAGTGTTTAGTAATAATAATATAGCGAGTTGTTAAGGCAAGCGTACTATCTGTCTTTAGTTTCTTAATGTTTCAAATTGAATAGTTGCAATATCAAATAGTTTTCCTAGGTTTTGAGGTGATAAAATTAAAATCAAGAGACTGTAAACAGTTATCTTCATTATCTTCCAACAAGGCGGAAGAAACAGAAACTGACTGAGAAGAAGCGGCTGAACAAGCTGACTAGTCGGGTCTTTGCCAAAAAACAAACCAATTTCAGCAAACTACCATTAAATAGAAGAAGAGTAGTCAAATACCCAGCTACAATTATCGTTGATGTCAATGGGAATTATATACTACCTGGCAAGCTTTCTAATTGACACTTGTCTAAATATGTCCCACTAAAGATGTTTGTTGTATCATTTTCCTGTGAAAAGGGGCCAGAGTAAAAATTAGTTTCCCAGCTAAGACAAACCGTGTAAAGTTCTGAATGACGCTATATATTAGAACTAGAGATATAGCTAAACATGGTTTTTTGTTTTATATTTATAAGCACAAAGAGACCGCTGACAATATAATTTACCACAAAAACAGCATGTTTTCGTCAAAGAGCGACTTTAAAACGTTGGGTTTTATACAAGCTTGTATTCAGAATTTATATTCAGAATTTCAACATTTTCCCATTGCTCTGCCACTATTCCAACAAAGGTTCCCCAGTAGGGAAAAATATATTATAAAATATGATTGACATATTTTTACACATTTAGGTAAAATATTTTGCGAATGAAGACAATAAGTTTTAAACTTTTTAAGTTGTTCAGTTTTAATATATATTAACTGTAAATAGACAAAATAGCCCCATTTATAAATGGGGTTGTACTACTGTACAGTACGAACTACACAGCATTCTTCAAAATTGTCTTAAGTCCAGAAAAAAAAGGCAAAAATGTTGCATAAGGTATAATTAAGTATTTCTTTGAAAAGAAAGACACTGACTAACTGCTGGTCACATTATTGCTGTGTGATGAAACAATGTCATAACTGCTGATTACAATGAGTGCGGTTTGCCAGAGTATGAGGGACGGTTTCTAACCGTTCCGGGTGTCGTCGCATGGGAACTGTTTGCTCCTGATGAAAATTGAGGTAAATCAATTTTCCATTTTCTTTCAGGACTTCACTTCAATCTGGTGTCAAGCTAATGACAGCATGAGCCTCTGGGACAGGAGTCATTCATCAGAGGCATTTAAAAGCAAACACAGCGCTGGTTTCTTTCTTGCTGCTCATTAGTTCAAACAAAATTACCTCTGAGGAGAGCTGCTTGCAGCTATCATGTTCTTCTCTGTGAGGTGGAGGGTTTTTTTTATTCCCCACAGGAGCTGAGGGGAATAAAATTGTGAATTACTTAGAAGACATGAAAATATTTTAATGTCATTTATAAATTTTTCTTATATTGAAAAGTTGAGTCAATGTCAACAATTTGTCTCCTTAAGCTGAGTAATTCATTTTTAAAGAATAAATACAAACAGTGAATGGATGGATGGATGGATGGATGGATGGATGGATGGATGGATGGATGGATGGATAGGTAAAGGCAGGCTGAAAGATTGATGATAGAAAATGAATGGATGAGTTGATTGGGGAAGATGGATGGATGAATAAATGGATGGTTGGATGACTGATAAACGGATACATGGATGGACATGGATAGGTGGGGAAAAAATGTACTTCTAGGTGAGTACAACTTTCAGAGAAGTCTGAAAATTCAAGCATCTTTCTATGCTAATGCAGATCTGAAAAATAATATATTTTTTTTACTTTTTCAGACACTTTTAGACCAGAAGGAAAACCTGCGAATTTTTATATTGACCGTATAAAACTAATAATTTATCTCCATGAATCATGTTGGATTTTGAAACCATTTACCTTTAACATGAGGTCAAAGACAAAAGTGACTATTTTCCTGGATTACTGGAGAAGCCATTCAGTCATTTCTATGAACATGATTCTTTTATATGAATTGTGTAATGGAGGCAGAGTAGTAAGACGTTATAAAGGAGTGGGGTACTCCTTGAAAGGAAAATCCATTGTAATCTCATCTACCTTTGGGTCAAAATTTAGGCAAACTTTGCAACCAGTGGACAGCTCTGCACTGCCATGTTTGATTTAGGTCTCTCCTTGACATGCAAGGCCATTACACAAAACTCACAATGAAATATGTTCTCATTTAACCAAAACAGATAGATGGGTTTGGGCACAGGAAATCAGGAGGTAAATTATAGATTCATAATGGTTTTGTAGCTGCTTTATTGGCTTTAGGCTACCCTGCAGCCACAGCCCTGTAAACCAAGTCAGAAAAGCTCCCATGTTGAGCAGAAAAGTCGGAATAAGCCTCACATTATCCTTCCTTCCCTGCCAGGAACCTTCTGGATCACCGGGAATGCATCATGAAGGAACCCGATATAGAGATTAGCTCCCTGAGAGGCAAGTAAGGTCGGCTGCACCATATAGTGCTCAATACTACGGTTCTGAACAAAATGCAACTCAAAAGGGAAAAGTACTGGTGGACTTAAAACTGAAACATCATATTTTTTCCCTTTACTCTGTAAAGTTTTTGTCAGTAATTAGAAAGCAATTGAGAGCATAATACAGACACACCTGATTCATGTGATGCATTATATCCTCAACATGTCATTAAGTGCCAGAGAATCTGCATGTATTTAAGTCAAGTATGTTGCATCAGAGAAACACAACAGGGACTCCTGAGCACCAGGAGAAACTTATTGTCAAAGAATTAAGGCAGTTGTGAAACCAAAAGGAATCCAACCTGGTTCCTAATACAGGGCTGGAAAGTTGCTAATCTATTGTTTGTATTGTTCTATAATAAATATCAACATCGTTATATATTCTAAATGAAGAGCTTTATACAATAAAGCTTGTTGGATGACTGTTATGTGTCTTTAGAGAGACAGAATGCAAATTTTCCAGTGTGGAAAAAGAGCTGGAGTTTATATGGAAGCTGATGGGTACATAATTTAGAGTTAAATACTATTGAACATCCGTTCATCCATTTTTTTGCACCTTCGTCCCTAATGGGGTTAGGAGGGGTGCTGGTGCCTATCTCCAGCGTCTCCAGCGAACTTTTCGGGGGAGAGGCGGGGTACACCCTGGAAAGGTCGCCAGTCTGTCACAGACTATTGAACATCTCTTCACATTAATGTAATATGGCAGTATACTGATAAAACTGCTTTGATTTGCTTGATAAAATAATATACAAGCACACTGTTATGTGTGACCACATGAAAAGTTATGACAGCCCTGATTCGGCCCCTGGACCCTGAGTTTGAGACGCGACTTAGATTCAGCTTCTTGACCATGGAAGCTCACACATATAGAAGCCTTGTATTATTTTAATAGCTAACAGTTATCTGTCATTTGTTAAGTTAAACTGAGAAACCAGATCATCCAGAAGGCCTCAAATATCCATCTTAAACTTACCTTATTTTGCAGTAGCTGCTGGGTGGTTAAGATATACTTTCATCACTTAAAACCCCCACCAGTTACATATTTTTTTTTTTGTTTTTATTGCCAGTGTGGCACAGTAGATCAATCAGGTAGTGCAGAACCAGATGCTGTAGCAGCAAAGTAGCTGGGGCCATCTGTCCCATTATGCTCCCCAAAAGCTGCGCTGAACTCTCTTAAGAGCATCATTTTGACATAGAGTTCATTTTTTGCACTTACTGACTTTCTGGCTCAACCTTTGGTTTGAAATGATCACTTTCCTATATGGTTGCTAGGTTCTGGCATCAGGAGGGAAAGCTGTGACATTTACTTGTTAATCTTTCTATTTTATCCTTCTTTCATACATATATTTTGCCTCTTTATACAATGGAAAGGTTTACAAGGGCGGTTTCCTTTGAACTGTATAGATAACTACATTTTGCTCAAAAGGACAATTGTGGGAGTGCTACTACAATAAACTGTTACTTAGAAGTACTTGATTTTAGACTTTAAGAAGGCTCAATTCAGTGCTTGCAGAACAGGTCTTCAGAACCCAATGTTCTGCATATTTTGAATGTTGCCCTTTTTCCACGTCCTATTTCTATGAATGGGTAATGTATGATGAGTGATGTAATCATTAAATCAGGTGCAGTAGAGCAGGAACACATTTAAAATTACAGGACAGTGGAACTGAAAACCAAGGGGAGATTAGAAGGCAAATAAAGTGCACATGATTGTTTTTTACACTTAAATGTTTATAAAAAAAAAAACTGTATTTTTGTATTAAGATAATAGATACCTAAACCAACCTAAACCAACCAGGCCATATGTGAAAATGTAATCCCTGCGCATAATAACGATCCCATCAGGTGTTTGTAACCTTACAGAAAAATCACATAAATTTGGTATATAAAAATCAGAAGAGAAAAACCATGTGGATGATAGGAACCGTGTGTTAATCTATATTCATGGCAAGTTTCTGCAAGGATGATAGAAGTCTGAATGTCTTACATTGTGAAATTATGAGCTTTTGGTAGCACAAAGTTATTTTAATTTAGCCACACCCAATGCCCGATTCACACGTGTAGATTTTAAAACCGTCTGCTTATTTGCAAAACCTGACACATGACAGTTAAAGTCTGAGGCACAACCTGTTTGGTCATACATTGTGGTGTACAGCCACAAGGCAGGAGCAACACATCACATATGAATCGATTTCACTCACCCACATTCATACGTCAGATGGGATATCTCGCAAAACCTTTTGAAACAGAATGGCAAAGTTTGTAGACTATATTTAACAGAGAAAAACATACAAAGACTTCTGAGTGGACTAAATAACTCTTAGCAGACCACAGATGGCAAGAGTATCTCTTAAGATCACTTTTAGAGCCATCCCAATAATCGGGACATCCTTGAGATTGTTGGAAGGGAAAAGAATTGATATAAAAGGTCATTCTGTATGAAGTAGGCATAATGTCACAAACACGTGGATAGTGAAAAGATGTCTCAGCATCTCACTTGGACTTCAGTCCGGTCGTTGACTATTCTCTCCCAAATTTTTTTCTTTAATGGTTTTCTCAGACTTTTGCTAGTGAGTTCTAATTTGCAGCTGATGAAAGAGAAGATGTAGTGGTTGAGCAAGTTTGCAGATGGCCATGCAGGCCAATTTAATCCCAGACATGGCACCACATGATGTGTGTAGCACATTCTGAAGTGTGGGTCTGAATGAGCAAAAGCCCTGGGTGTTGAGGATCAACAAATCATCCCACAGGTTCCGGCAGGTGAACAAAGATCCACTCCTCGTTGTGAAAGTGGTCACAGCTTGGGATTTAACTGCAAGGATTGATGAAGTCACATAAAAGGAAAGACAACAGCTATCCAGAGAGAGTAGACAGGTCACATCTCCACAGGACTGAGGCTGAATATCACATAGTCACTGGTGCATCATGCTGAGGACACTGACAGGGGTCAGGTGTCATATCTGCTGTCAGCCTATTCAACAAGCTGTCAGTCAGTTTGAATGGAAAATCAGTAAAATAAAAAGAACAGCAGCAGTATATTGCAATGTGTGTTTGAATAATGTTATCTGTGAAGGCAGGCGAGGTTGTTAAATAAATATAGATTTCCCAGTTATAGTTTTAGTACAACTTGCCTTTTATTTTTATGGCTTTGTCTATAACAACTGGCCCCTATTATACCACCACACACATCAACACATGAGCTATTTATCTATGAAATACAGACGTTCACTGATAAATGTGACAATTTGTTTTAAATGTACGTGTCTAAACTTGCTGAATTTTTCTCCTAATTAATCGAATCAGTCAAGTTTATTTGTACGGCACATTTCAGCAGCAAGACAGTTCAAGATGCTTTGCATAATGAAAACACAAAATTACACAGTTATAAAATCAACAATTAAATATTATGCCATGACCAAAATCATACACATCAAATGTGTTGGTCATATTTGATGGTTATTATGGTTCAAAAGCCATTCTAAACAGGTGGGTTTTTAGTCTTGATTTAAAGGAACTCAGTGTTTCAGCTGTTTTGCAGTTTTCAGGATGTTTGTTCCAGATTTGTGATGCATAGAATCTCAACGCTGCTTCTCCATGTGTGGTTCAGAGCAGACCAGAACCAGAAGACCTGAGTGGTCTGGAAGGTTATTAAAACAGCAGCAGATCTTTCATGTATTGTGGTTCTACGACGTTCTTCTAAGCAATTTAAATCACTTTTTTAACACATAATCTACAGGATTTTATTTAGAGCCAACACAATAATCAAAAAAGAAAGTTTGGGTCAAAAATCTGCATAATTTTCTTGTCCTATGAACCCAGCATAAGGGAAGAACCAGGACTTAAAAAGGAAGATTGACGAAACGTCTTCAATCTATTTTCTGTACCTCCTTATAGTTGCACAAGGAGCAACATTTTCAGTGGTTCTTGAGCGAGACACATAAAACACTTGGACTGTTCTCCACTGGATAAATATACACAAATTAAATTTTTCTGAATTTTTGCATTATTAAATTTTGCTGCTGCTAAACAATTAATTAATTGAAAATCTTTTTTATATATTTATACCAGAGGGAACCTGGTAAAGACATGTAATCTGTTAAAAGTTGTAAATGCTACATACCCATGTTAACATCAAGATTTACAATACATTAAAAAATACATTTACTTACAGCTTCTTCTAAAATAATACATAAAATATGAGTGTTATCCATGGTATACTGAAATAAAATTTTCCCCTCATAGACAATTTCATAAATGTGACACCATTAATTCCATCAAGAAGGAACTATTTGTGGAACATCCATGATTTAAAAGTCGACAAAAGCCTAATGAAGCCCCTGGGTCAGAACAAGTATGTCGTGGTAATAAACCGAGATGAATCATTGATTGTTTGATGGTCCTTGATGAAAACTGTAATGTTACCTTGTGGTCTGCTGCTGCACTTCAGATGAAGCCTGTTTTCTCTTCCATTCAGCTGAGTTCCCTTGTGGCTGAGTAAAAATGTCACGACGCTTGTAGCACCAGTTGTGCAAAGCTCCCTGGAGCTCTGTGACCTATATAGAAAAGAAGCTAACTTGAATGTTAAAACTATATTGGAGGGTGGCCACGTCAATCAAGTACACAGGAGTATACAGTGACATATTCAAAGGAGGAAATCATTAAAAATAAAAGCAGTGGAAGCTCAATTACTTTTTTAGCTCAATCTTTTAAAGAATTACTCTTATAGGCAAACTGAGTCCAGATTTTCTAGCCTCTTCATTATCTTAAAGTTGATTAATTTCTTGCACATTAAGCTCAAGCTGTTATTGGATTATGTTATCAGCATACAAAGATGTCGCTTTATTTTCAGGATGAAAAATAAAATCTTAAATTCTTTTTCATGTTTGTGGATTTCAGGAATACTTGTTTTCCTAAATCTAAATATTTCTGTATTCTACTCCCACATTGTGATAATTTTTTTTTTTAATTTGTGTTTTATGTATTTATGCAAGCCAACATAAGTGATTTGGACATCTGCTGAAACTGCCTGTAGGAGTTATACCATGGAAGATTTTCAGACATTTCCCAACAAGAGGAGACTTTGAGACACAGGGCACAGTGGAGTGACTGCTGTTCTTGGGAATGTCTCGGAGGACTCCCAGATGAATGTAGCTGTGGAGAGGCAGATCTGTCTGTTGCATCCTGCAACCTTAACCCAGACATGCGACAGAAGATAGATGGATGCATACTTCATTCTTCATTTCACCAAGTGTATTTATTCATGTTTTCCTTTTAGACATTCCAGTGAATGCTCTTCACAGCTTCATTCAGAGGCCACAATAACCATCACCTGTATCAGCAGCAGCAAAAATCATCTCCATGCAGGTGACGGCGTTATGTAGCTTCCTATTATAATAATCCCATAGTGGGAGAGCACAAATAGTCATAGTTTACTAAGCAAGTGCTATTTTACTATTCCCATGTTGCTGAGTGCCCGCACTACCATCACCCCAACCGCACACGTCTGTCTGTCTTTTAATTTATTTAGAATCATTTCAACAGAAACCACAATGCTTACTATCTAGCCTGATGACCCTCACAGCACATCTACAGTACCACTGGATGTATTGGGTCAGGATTCTGCAACCTACAGTGTCTGGAACTGCATGTGGCTCTTTGGGCCCTCCACAATGACTTGTAATAATTTTGGTAAAAAAGTTATGTAGAACTAAGAAAAACTGCTATAAGAGCAGACTTATAGCAGCTTTTCTTTCTGGTTTGATTCAACATCTGTATGGAAACTCAGCAGAGCTTAATAGAACAAGAAATGCACATATATATATATATTTTTATATTTTAATCAGATCAATTAACTGAGATTTTGATGAAACATCATTGCTTTATGTCGAACATAAACACAGAATAGAATGAAATGTATTAGTTTTACATGATACGAACAAGGTCCTAACAGTTGTTCAGCATTCCAACAACTTGAGGCTTTGTAGAAGTTTGAATCTGTTTATTGGAAAAGTTAAATTTTTTCTCTTCTAAAATTGCAATCAAGTTTAACTATTTGTAAAGGTACAAATATTTCTGACTCAAAGCTGGGTCAGAAGTTGATCTCGGTTCCTGAATTGATTGGTGGCCCCATGTCTAGGTTAAAGGATGTATTAGGATGGCCTACAAAAAGCCCAGACCTAAGTTTATTTGAGGAACTCCAACAAGACCTAAAAACTTGTATAAACTTATGCTCCCCATCCAACCTGACTAACTTGAGCTGTGTTGCAAAGAAAAATGACCTCTATGTACAAAAGTGCAACACGCTTGTGGCCTAGATAGCGGAAAAGGTCTCAAGGATTGACTCTAAGTGACTGAATACAGATACCTGCCAAAAAAATGAAAACCACGGATCATTTGCATTCCTCTTCACATAATAAAATTCATTGTGGTTATAATGTGGCAAAATGTGAAAAGTTCAACGTGTAGGAGTACGTTTGCAAGGCATTATGTAGACTTATGTTTCTAATTTCAGCGGATTCAGTCATCTGTAGAAGAGATCTCAACATCCTGAGCCGTTTTGATGTCCTCTTCTGAAAAGAAGCCAGTCAGTAAATCATCTTTCTCCACATTTTTGTCCTATATTTCATATAAGCTGGTATTTGCACTGTGGCAGTAATGAGATTGGCTAAAAAAAAAGAAGCAAGAACAAGAATTGATGAAACAGGCCTTACAAGATGACCGATGGAGCCTGGCCAGTGAATGTGCAAGCCAATATTACAAAGGACAGCGTGTATGATGCATGAAGAAATTTCAGAGAAGGAAAGAAACAGAGAGGATTTAGAAATGGTGTTGCTGTTGTTTACCAGAGTTTGTTCACCTCAGCTTTTAAGCAGTCGGCTCAAGTACAAGTAAATAGTTGGGTCTTGTTAAAATAAATTGAATATAACTTCTGGGCTTTATTTTTCAGTAGAACACATACCAGTGTACCACTTAAGCTCTATAATTATGTGTGTGTTAAAATTTTTGAAGAATTTCAAATTAATAACTGTGACACTGTTGAGGTGTGATAAAATGAATTGTTTTCCCTCACAATTTCTCTAAGGAATAAAAACTTTTTCCCTTTATCCCCAGGATTAAACTTCTTTGTGTAAAAATACTGTTGAGTAGTTTCAACATATTAAAAATTAAACATCTCCTTAAAATATTCAAATATTTCACTGTGTGAGAAAAGCAATGTAGTTTATTTTTTTGGTTAAAATGCAGATTAATTGAATTATTTAAACTCAGTATTTTAGTGGTGTTATTCCATCCATCCACCAAGGTTCCGCTGATTACAGCTTAGACATGGGAAGAAAAAACTAAGCTGAGATTCCAAGCTCTCCTTACTACCTCTAATTGTTCTGGAGGGAAAACCGAGGCGTTTCCAAGCCAACTGCACTGATATTTTTCAAACGAATATTTGGTCTGCTGTATGGTTTCTACCTCTATGGAGATGACTGAAATATTTCCCAAGAATATCCTCAAGAGAAAACCTTAACTAGAACCTGAAAGCACGTCACCTGGTCCATTATGATGCATCCTTTGGGGCACCGTTCAATCAACTATCCAAAAATGCAAGTGGTTTGGCATGACAAACCTACCAAATTTTGTCCGTCTATATAAACTGACAAACTAAACAAGCTGAACCTTAATCAGAGAAGCAGATAATTTTAGAGACTCACATTATGTTTCTACATCACATTATCATAATGTGGGCCAAAACTGGCCACTGTTGACGGGAGAACATCAGTTCTCTATTTTTGAAGGCCCTGGATTTTATTATTGGATTTTTGCTGATGATGTGGTTCATTTGGCTACGTTCAGGTAACTTTAGAAACAACTACAGGGATTTGCGGTCAAAGAGTCAAAACAGTTTTTGAAGTCTGCTGGTGAAAGGAGCAATTTTCCACTCCCAGGTGGGAGTGAATCACTGTCCCAGAGCATTGTTCAAGTGAGTGTTGTAAAAACATCAAGGCAATGAGGTGATCATTTTAACTAAAAATCATTACTTTATTGCTAAGAAACTGCATGTATTTCTTACATATGAAGTTAAGTATATTTTTATATATATATTTATTAAGCAAGCATACATACCAGTGCTTGCTAGTAATAATTGGTCTTAAAAGAGTAATGATAATAATAATGATAAAAATACATTCTTGATTTCTTTGCACAAAATAATTCAATCTGAAAATTTGAGTACTTTTTAAAGTTTTCTAAATCTATATTTTTGCTTTGCTTCTCCAAAAGCAGTCAAAAGCAAACGCAAATGTATTTGTGCAGCTGAAGGTAGTGTTCTAATTTTGTGGAAAATGTAATTTTACTTTTTCAGTCCATATTTGTTATAATTTGCTGGCAGTGGTATTAACAGAGAAAACATGTTCTTTCTTTTCCTTTGTTTCCTGTTGAATTGAGCAAATACTTAATTACATTTCACTTACAATGGCCATTACCTATTCTTCTTTTACATCAAAGATTGCATAAACAAATAAAACCAAACACGTATCTGAAGCATTTAATCTTTGTGAAAGCAGAACCAAGAATTACAGACTTTGTCTTCTAACCATAACAGATAGATGCACTAACTCTGCCATCTAAAAAATTATTCTCTTTGTTAGATAATTTTTATTTATTTTTTTGTCATGTAGGAGATTTTCTATAATCTCTCATAACAAGTAGAGAGACAGCGTACAAAATGGAGCAAAAACAAAGAAAAGTTCTCTAGAAACTAAAATTTGACATTTATTGCATGGCAGAAAAAGGTTGGAGCAAGTCTACTAATATGTTCTAGGGAATGTTTATAGCTGTTAAAATATTTTTTTCGGGGGAAAATTTCAAATAGTTTCCTTAGTTCATGTTAAGTCAACACTGAACACCCTTATATACAACATTTTCCCTTCCAGACTAGAAGCCTTAGTGGGTTTAGAAGAAGAATGTTGTTCCATATACACAAAGGACATGTCACTTTGGTCTGCACATAGCTTTGTTAGAGGCCCTCGCTCCTTCTTTCAACCTCCGCCTCTGTGTGCATGTCTTAGTTTTTATGTACATTATCTTATTGTCTGAGGCACTCTTCTTTTAAATCAGTTTCATTCATGGAGATTAATAAAGTTGAAATGAAATTTAACCCAAGCTGAAGAAGATATAAAGATGCGAACGCCAGTGTGGCATCGCTTTTCACATACTGAATCGTAATATAATGTGCTTATCCGGAATGCCTTTGGCAGGATTAACCAGAACAATTTAAGATTCCCCCCCCCCCCCACTGGGAGTTCAGGGCACCAAAACACTGCTAGATACAAACACAAACACACACCACCCACAATTGTGCTGTAATTGACTCGGTTGGTGAAAGCTGAATAGCACAGAGCAGTAACTCACAGACTCAAAAGTCTTATTTATGTTCAATCGACTCTGCTGCTCGCTCCAGGCGAAAACTGTACCCTCTCTGTCAGCATTGTGTTTTAGAGCTGAACAGAAGTGTTCTGTAATAAGGAGCCGGGTGGATGCTGCTAACATTACCTCTACTGAGGATGGATACTTCCTGTGGCAGTGTTGCTCCAGCATGGCGGTAAATATGAAGCATATCTGCTATGTGGTTCCCCATCTGTGACTTCTTGTTTTATATCTTTTATACCGCGATACTTCAAGGTTTGGTCCTAAAAATGTTCTACTGGAAAAATAAACGGGTATAACCAATTCTGCTAAAAGGATTTTGCTGAAAGAATTTTGTGACGTGAAAAATAAAATAAAAAATGTGTAATTTCAAATTATTATTATTTTTTTTTACTTTTAATTTGACATTTATTCTAAGGATTTTTGCCATTTCATCCCAATGTAAATAAAACAGAATTAGTTTGTTTAAAAATGAACACAAATTTTTGCATTGTTTTGATATCTTTATAGTGGTGCCTGTCTCATTTGTTATCAGAAACAAACTTTTTGGTTCAATGAAAATAATTTTAAACCTACAATAAAAACAACATGTGAGAAGAAGAATCTAAATTAAAAACTACCACAGATAACCCTGAAGGTGTTCTCCTTGCACTCTGTGAAAAAGGCTCACAGTGGAGAAAAATCCCTACCCCATTTTGTTCTTAGACAATGACAGACCACAGAGAAAGAACTATCAGCCCTTTTCACAAAACGGTTCAAGCCGGGGTGAAGGCACCTTTTAGCAGTCTCCATTGTTTTGTGAATGGACTGATGTGATGAGGGTTGTCGAAGTCATCCTACCCACCTCACTTACCAAGTGCCTCACTTACCAAGTGAGGCAGTGAGTTACAGCCCTTCATCAGCTGAATTGCGTAGGAGCAATTCAGTTTTGCTGGTCAAGGAAGTAATATAGTGATGCAGGGCAATATAGACAAAAATGACAAATATACAATCACTTCAACTTAAAAAAATTAGTTGTGGGAAAAACTGAATAACTTTAGGAATTGCATGTGTAAATATTCAGCTCTACATCTGCCAAGACTAAAGACGGGGGTTATCATTCATTCTGCATCCTGTGTTTACCATGTTAAGCCTTTTGTGCTTCCTGTTTTTAGTCCTTTTTTCACATCTTTTTTGTGGGACTTCTGATTTCCTGTGACCTCTGGATGTCATCCTTTCAGTTTGAGTGTTTCTCTCTTACTTGGGTTATTCATTATCCGTCAGTTTCTTTCTGATCTGTGACTTCCTCTTATTGTTTCATTGAGCAATTGAACTAACCCTTAGTGTTGCAGAGTACTTCCCTGGAGCTTTAACAAAGCAGTAATTATGACAACTTTTTAGTAGCTGTAAAAATAATGGTGTACATCTCCTAAAGTGCTCAGCCTTATCTCCACATATAAGAAGTGGCTTCATATAGGTTGCAACCACATAGCTACTCCATTTTACCTTTTACTGTATGTGAATTTGCATTCCATTAATTTCTGCGAATACCTGCTGGTGACGCATTTTTGCGAGGCACCAACCCCAGGAGGCCAGAGTTTGACATTTCCTGTCCGGAGCTTCACCTCAGAATCATTTATACAATTTATGTTGTTTACTCTCATTCGGGTCGACTAGTTCATTTGTAATGAGACTTCAGGCTTTATTTATCTACAAAACAGACTTTCACCCCTCCCCCAGAAGATGTTTTTTGCAGGATGCATCCCTAAAGTGACAAAACAACCCCAGCCACAAAGATGTGACTGCTGTAACTGACATGAAGCTTCAGCTCATATCAAAGCTCTCACTAAGCTGAGACTTCATCTTTCTCCGCCCACCCTTTCTGTCTCCAGCCATCGTTCAGGGAGAACATTTGAGCTACAGCAATGTCTGGATCAGAGAGTCGCAGTAGGTAGCATGATTTGTCTACACTGCTGACACACGGCTCTGGGGCAGATGGCAACTTCTGATTCTGGGCCAACATTCTTCATCTTTTTGGCAAAGAGTTCATATTTTTGTTGTTCATGAAAATTACATCAGGTGAAGAAAAAATAGAAATCAGTTAAGTACAAGAATTTGACTGTATGCTCAATATCAGCTTTAACCAGATTAGGTTTTATTCATGAACCATAATGTGGGAGAAGACACATTTTACAATCTATATTAGATGATTGATCTAATGTTGTTCTTAAAGTTAGGATTAAATAAATTTCAAAATATAGTAGAACAACAAGTAAGAACCTAGAACTCAAAGATCACACTACAATCAGAAAAATGAAATTGCTGTTATAGTTTAGGTTTCAAATTTTGGACTTTTGGATGTTTACGGTGATGAAATATGAACATGATTAAATTCTGTTTTTAGTCTGTAAACTGAATAGAAATTTTTGTGCAGAACACAAGAATATGTAATTAGGTGTTTAAAAACTCCACCACATGAAACTATTCATTGTTACAGATTTAAAATTGAGGTCTCAAGTTTGCTAACGTTTCTGAAAGGCAAACTGAAGAAATGAAGATGGCTAGAAACCTGCTTCAAATGTTTGACTTTTAGATGATGGTTACAGATCTCAGAGAAGAGAAAAACATATTTGTACTGCTCGTACGGTGAAAATGTTGTCCTTTTTTTTATTGCCTGGCTCCAACAACAAATGGCAACCAACCAGAACAGCTGAGGGCATTGGGCGGCATCAGAGGTTTCAGTATGCAATTGATTAACCAGTGAAAGCAGTGGTTGCAGTGTGTATTTTGGAGCTAATGAGGGGAGTCCTGGAACTTTTGAGGCTTTAAAAGCCAAGTGGTCAACTTTCTGACCCACTGGCGGATTTAAGCGCATTAAATGCTTTGATTGGTGCAACTTGGTTCCCCTGTTTCGGTTCTTAGTGGCAGAGTAACAGCTGAAAGCTCAAGCCTGTTGAAGGAGCGAAGTCGGGACAAATAGAACAGTGGAGACACAGGCCGTGGGGGGAAAAAAGGATTAATGGGGAATCTGTTGCTTTTATCATGCACTACATAAAAGCTGAATTTGACATGCATGTCAAGTTGAGGCAAGAGTGTTCTGGAGTATGTCTCAAAGAATAGAAGTGCTGAGGAGTTGTCTTTAAGCTAAAGAAACTAACCTTTGTGCTTCTTTTCCTGATTTTAGATTGAGTAGAATGAATGATGATTAAAAGCTAAAGAATACATCAATTAATTTCTGTCTGGCATATTAAATTATCGGAAATATCACAGTTTAATTACGCCAAGAGATTACCTACTACAGATTACCAGTTGGATTTATATGTGGACTTTGACTGGGCCATTCTAACATTATGCTTTGATCTAAACTTTTCCGGCTGTCTTCAGTGCTCCCCAAAAGGTGAACTTTTCTACAATCCCAATCATGTTTTCTCCCATGATTGCCCTTGAAGGCAGTATTTCATATAAATTCCGACCAGTTTCCTTGATCCTGGCAAAAGAAAGCTAATCCCCTTAGCATAATGCCACCACCACCACCACCACCATGTTTTATTGCAGAACTGTAATGTTCAGTGATTGTTTTTGCCAAACATAGAACACCCTTTGCACATTGTTAGTGTGTGGGCTTCATGGCTTGGAGAGAACTTTGACAGGACTTTATCTCACAACAATGACTCTCTTCCTGCCAGTGTTTCTATAAGGAGAGGTGTGTGAAGAGCATGGCTGATAGTTGTTCTGTCAACAGACTCTCCTATCTCTACTGTAACTTATTGGGAATCATAACGTTGTGAGAAGGTATAAAAGTTTGGGATCCTACAGAGCCCCTAGGGGGCATGGGAATTTTTTTTTTCTTTTGCCTTACCTCGCAAAAATATTGCATTCCCTTGCAAAAACAAAAAAAGCAAATATACTCTTGCCTATTTTGTACACAGTCGGTAGTAACAAATGTCAATTTAAAATTCCAAATACATTTAAAGAGCCTCAGTGAAAATGTGTTTATATGTTCTTAACTCTTTGGTGGAAAAACCTGATTGAAAATTGATTTATTACTGCATGTTCATGCTTGTTTGTGTAAGGGTGAGTAGGACTGCGCATGAAAACAGACCTTTATTACCAGACTATCACCACAAAAATAACATAATCAAAACTGCTAGAAGACTTTATCATCTAGCAGATGATAGAGTCATCTTATCAACTGATGAGATGAAAATAACTGAAAAATAGGCCAAATAGTTTCTATTTATTTTTTTCCTTCTTATAAAATGTTTCTGTTTATATCTAGGGACTGAAAGAGATGGAAAGCCCATAATTGATCTGTTTTGCTTTTACATTTTGCACATAGGTGTGTGGTGCATTTGTATCCTAATGAAAAATATACAAAACTTGAGATATCTCACTAATGAGATATTAGCATACATGGAAAACCCTTAGAAAACTTTATATTGTAGCAGAAAGACTTTCAGATTCAAGAAGTATATTATTGTGAGAGAATCCAAAACCTGTTACGAGGAAACGCTACATGTAAATTATCCTCCGCAAACCAGCTTGTAGCATGCTACAGTTAAGAGCCAGTAATCTTTAGATCTAGGAGGTCTACTGAAGATTATTGTACATATTTGTTATGGCATAATTCAATATTTTAATATTAGATATTACAATGAATAGACCACATGTTGTGTAATGGGACTTTGCAAAAATATCACTCCATCAAATCAAGATGTTTTTTCCATTCTACAAAATAGAAACTTTTGTCCCACGTCTTGAGTCCAAAGATTAAATATTTTCTCACGCTTTGTTAGGCAAAGACTCAAAAAAAATCCTTAATCTGAAGGAGAGCATTGCCACATTGGAGTGAGTTTAATGGGTATATTACTACAGTGACATGTTTCTTGGTCACAGTTTCCTTCACTAAATATTTACTAATCAGGATTAATTTCTTCTGCATTTCCTCCTCGCACTTTCTCTCTCAGGCCTGTTAGTAACACTCAAATATTGCAGAGGAAGAAGCTGAAACATAACCTCGTCTTTCATTAAAGCAAAATTACAACATTGGCGTAATTAGTTAATTGACACATATAGAATCCTCAGCTCTTGTTTTATAAAGGAAGATGGCTACTTTTTCTGATTTGAGTCACCATCTTGTTAATATCCTGCCACAACCGCCTTGAGTGTTGTAAAACAACACTGTGGCAATGATTGGAAAACAATTAAGGAACTAATGAACTGAACATAACGATTCATCTTCAGTCAGATTTCATTCCTGCTTCCCATGACCACAGAGACAGGAAGACAAGAGTCAAATAAGTGGCATTTAGAGCCATCTTGGACTTGATTACTGAAGGTGAAAGAACTGAGGTGTAGTTGTGCTGAACATAATTAGACAGGAACTATACATCACCTTATTCACCATAATAGAGGAAACCACAAAGTATTTCCACTTTCCCAATGAGTCCATCATTATCAGGAGGTTGCCTGAGGTTTCAGTGAAATGTGAATTTCTGCTTCAGCAAGGGAGTCGTTGAGCAGGTTTGGATTTGATTGGACAGTCAGCTAGTGGGTATTATCAGTGTTAAATCTGTTTCATGATTCATGCTGTAAACCCGAGAGCTGAATACAAGCATGTTTGAAACTGTTTCCTTTAATGTTGAGTAGATGCTGCATCCAGATGTTTACATTTAGGGAAAACTTTTTTTTCTTCAAACCTATTTGTATCAAAAATCTTGTAAGACAATGCTTAGATCGAGATCTAGCTGTCATTTGCCAGACTAAGCTTTGATAGTTGCTGTTTCTGCTCATGCTATTTCCTTTTTGCTAACTGTTATCTTCTCTTTTTGTTTTTAGTCTAGAAACCAGGCAGATTTATGTCAAATTTAGACAAATTAAGTGTCCTTAACATCAGACAACTGTAGTTTCAGAGACTGGACTCTAGGAACAAAAAAAATGGACATCTGGGCAAAGGGCAGATTTTGTTTCTCATATAGAGCTAGTTGGTAAGGACAGGGAACATTTTGAAGTGGGGTTTTGTTGGAAAATTTTAGTATTGAATATCTACTACTACACTGGATACGTAATAAAACTGCTTTATTAATCCAGATTAGATGGTCCTGGAAACTGAGGGTTTGTCTCAGAGATTTGAAGATAGATATGAGAACATCACACTTGAATTAAATGCTATCTTGTTGCAACTCAGAAAACCAGTAGGACTGAGGTCAAAGGCCAGACCATTTTACACGTTTTAGCATAAGTTTAGTTTTTTTGAAATTACATCTAAAGAATTTACACAACGCATGAATTTAATGATGATACATAAAATCAAAAATGCAAAAGCATATGTTCTGGACAGCATTTACACTAGCAGGTAATGAAGATGGGAGTATCATGACTCTTAAGACTTCAAGTAGTCATTTTGGTTTTGGGTCTCTTATTTGACTTGTTTCTGTTCGCAGCTGCACTTTGATCACTTACCTGTTTTTGCGTCACCATTTTCAGTGCTTTATTCCCCAGTTCAAGCAACCATTGCTGGATCCCTCCGGTGTTTTCCTGTTCCAGTTGTACTCCTGGTCATTTAGTGCTCCCTTTGTACCACCTTTGCTCCATCCTATTCTCCCCTTCTGATAACATTGGTGTCGTTATCATGAGTTTTTTGTCTTTCCAACTCACTTCATATGACAGTAGCTTAGGGATCTGTGACTTTGCTGTCACATTTGTTTCAATATCTGTTTGCATAGACGCTAATGATCTTTGTTGTTACATTACCCTTACCTCCATTTCACAGATAAAGGAAATCAACTGCGTCTGCGTAATTAGAGGCGTAATGAAGCAAACGTGACGGCTGTTTAAAGGTTCATAAAATAGCATTCACATCAATGTCTGATGTCAACTAGCCTTTATGTCCACAGGAGAAAGGCAACAGCCCCACTAAACCTTGCAGTGATAAGCGAGTATAGACAATGGATAAACTGCTAAGATTTTTGAGATCAGATTATTAAAGCAGTGGGAAAATGCTCTGGAACAGGCCCCAGAGGAACTAACCATTACCTTCAGTGTAGCAAACTTCATCATCTGGATTCAAATGAAAAAGTCATAAAATATTAACAACCTCTAGATAAACATTATTATAAAGTCCTAAACCTTTCAAAGTATTGCAGCACTAAAAACTCTCAAGTTGGGAGACGAGGAGAACTTCTAAATGTTGGTTGGACGTGTGCCTTCAAATTGTGACACTACAGTCTCAAGATGTGAACTTCCATGGTAGAAGTTGGAGGACTAATGTGCAGAAAAGTGAGGAAACAGGAGGCAGATGGTCTTTGTCTGTTTTTTGTTTTTTTTTTAAATAAAGATAAATGATAATCTGATAATTTATCAGATTATGGTAATCAATCATGTTGTCTGTTTATGCTTAACTAGAGCATTAACACACAACGATGTGACAAAAGACAAAGAAATCTCTAGCACTATCTGAGGAGTGTAATGCCTAAAAGCACAGGAATGATCAGCTGGCAGGAAGCAGATCTGACAGCAAAGATACACCAGGGAAAAAATACATGAATTAAATCAGGATAAACAGAATCTCTAAAACAAGAACCACTGAGAAGAAAAACTGAAAAATTAAAACATACACCAACCAAAATAACACAATCACCACAGTAACTCACCTGATTTAAAACCAGGGATCATTAACAAGCTTCTGCAGAACTTAATGACAGGCTCAGACTCTAATTTAATCATGTGAATTTGTTGCTAGAATGAATTAAATCCTGCTCTACCGTGGCTCCCGAGGACTTTTATTGGGAAACATGCCTTCATGCCTTTCAAACACAATGAAACTCATGTTTCCGAGCCTAATCAATAGTGCTCACATTTTCCTGTAAACCATGGTTGAAAAGTCATAAAACTTTGCAGAGAGTCTCCAGTGTCACCACTCCCCTCCTTTTTCAGGCAGCAATCCAGATATCACATAGTTAATGGGGACAATGTAGGAGAAGCTGCTCTGGCTGCATTTGTGTCTCCAAACTGAAATGTTTATCATCGTAATAAAAAAAGCTCATTTGTGGGAGTCAAAACCGAATTTAGAGAGTGAATTTCTTTACTACTGAATGCTTTGTAAACTTTTTCTGTCAACTGTGTAACTCCTTTGGGTGGGATCTGTCTTCTGAAAAGACTCTGTGATGAAGGACTCCCCAGAGCCCTGCTAGCCATTTTCAGTCATAAAAAAATCACAGTGGACACAAAAATGAAGCTACATGATGCACTGAGAAAGAGTGGGTGAAAATCTCCTAAAAAAGGAACTGCAACCTTCTAAGCTGGTTGTAAAAAGTGTTACAAGCTGCGATTCTTGGTGGGCACAGGGATTGATAAAAAAGTATTGAAAATGCAGCATGACAGTAAGGACAGCCCTTTTATTTGTCTGAAAGATAATATTTATTCCTTGATGTTTCCTACTGAAAAACAAGTCAAAAACAAGGGCAGTTTATTTTTAAAAAAATTTAATATCAACATTACATGGACATAAAAAGAAGAGAATACACAGTAAAGTTGTATTTGCAAGAGGAAGCAACCAAAAGTAAGAAAAAGCCTTTCTCAATGCAGCCATTATTAACAAAAGTTATAATTTGCACGGGTGTCCTACTGTAGAGGGTATGAGAAACTCATTTATACTTCACTAGACTGGATCATCACAATACTACCTTGTTTAAATGTTAAGTGTTATGTACTATATGAGCCATGATATTTTTAAGCCTGATGTCATAGGATGCACAACTTCCTATGACTTTTGTCATAACAGTCCTCCAAATATTTTCTGGCAAGACTTGTATATCATCGACATGGTTGTCTCTGAGAAAGGCTTATGTATTTCTGCATGATCAGCAGTGGTTTCACCTTGGAACTCTCCTCTGAATCCAGTTTCTACCCAGCCCAAAATGTCAGGAAAGTTGCTTAAGTATGCATTTTTTTTCCCACAATAAATGAAATCATAATTTAAATAGTGCTTTTAGTATTTACTGAACTTATCTCACACTTGTTTTAAGTCAATGTCTTAAGAATTAAGAATAGGAATTATACATTAACAGCCTGTTTGAGGTTACATGGTGGCTCAGCACCAAGAAAGTCCTGGGTTGAAGTCACAGCCAGACCATCTTTGTGTGAAGTTTAAATGAGTTATCGCTTCCATCATTTGACAGTGTTGGGGTAATTTGTCTCTATGAATTGTCCTGTGTGTGCAGCCCTGTTTGCATATAAGGTTATTTGTCCTGTTTTTCTGTCACTGGTCACCAGAAGTCACCAGAGAGAAACAGGTCACCTTTTGCCCATCTGGAGATAAACATCACCTCTGCAGGAGGTGTAGAAAATTCAAGGATGAATGAAAATAATCAATTTCAACATTAACAGTACTTGTTGAGTTATATGGGTTAGCAGTCTTTTGTTGGCCCTCTCTTTAGTAACTGTAACATCAGATATAAATCACTCTAAAAACTTACCCTAGTATGCCACTTCAGACCCATAATTTTATCTGCCCCTGACTAAAACAGTCTCTTCAGGCTCCGCTCTACTATTCTACCAACAATTAGTCAGACGTTGAAAAAAATCCTGCTTCCATCAGTCGTCTTCCAGCACTGCGTCTTCTTTTTCTTTTGCATGACAGTCATACATTTTGACTGCGTTTATAGGCTGCACTCCTGCACAGAGTCACTCATTTTGGAAGAGAGTGTCAGTGAAGAGCGTTCCTTGTAACTATGAATCATTAATGCCTTCACATTCGTGCCAGTGTGAGCACTGTGAACATCCTGAGAAGCAGTTTGATGTTTAATATGCAGCTGCTGTGAAAAATATCTACCCCCATAAGCCCCCATACAAGTGACTCTTGTCATACATTTACATGTCTGAGGCCCAGTGAGATGACACTGCAGTGGGATGACTTTTATTTGACTCAGTGATTCAGCCTGATGGTGGAACTTTTCTGAAAAAAAAAAAAGAAAAAGAGAAAAAACCCCGGCCTTTTTCAACCTCTGTACATCTGCATACTGATGCTGGTAGGTTGAACTCAAAAGAAGTGTACAGAAAGTACAACCCTACAGCGGCAGTGACTAAGCACCCAGAAACTTTTGCTGAAATGAAAGCAAACATCCTCACCTCTGTGAAATTTGTTAGACTCATCCTTTGCCTTTTCTGTTTGACCCATCCAAAAAAGATATAGAAAATTTGCATTTAGATTATAGCCTGAACTTTGTCACAGCTGTACTGCACAATGTAACGGTCTCTCTAATGTTTGATTCATCCGAATTTTTTTTCTGATCTGATGCCATGGTGGTTAATTTGCCCAACTTTGCGATAGTGTCAGATTGAACACTCTCAGTCTAACTGTGCCACCCTGCGCCCCGTCTCTCCTCTAATTTCACTCCTGTGCGGTAATTGCAGTATTAGGGTCATGCTGTCAACAAAGAGGCGTCCCTCTGCTATGTAAGGACTTCCCAGTGAACATTATCAGGAAAAAAATATAAGATAATCAGCGTACAGCGAGAGCCCTCATTGATTTGCTCGTAAAAAAAAAGAGCGCTCAGCGTGATAAATGAAGAAATATTACTCTGCAAACTGCAATATCGCCTGAGCGGCAGCAGTTTTACAGGCGTGATATAACCATTTAGCGTTTTTTATTTTTGACTAAACTATGTCGTAAAAAATCCCAGAAGTGTAGCTGCTCTGTAAATCACAGAAAACAAAGACTTATCCATCATCCTTCAAAAGCCTGTGTCAGCAGAGAGACGAGCTGGAAAAAAAACCTGGCATCAACTGTCACATTCATTGCTATTCCTCTGCTCGTATCTGCAGGTGCTGAAATGGAGGTCCACAAATACAACCCAAGTGTTCATAAATAAGGCAATTAAAAGTCTTGGAAAGCAGAATGATGTTGCACAGTTTTTAAGGTTTTCAGCCAACATAATTTTAAAGAGGTCTGGATCTGTAGTTCCCTGGGATGTCTAAAATTATTTCAAAGTTTGGCTGATTTTTACTAATTTTCTGGCTAGTTCTTGTACCTCCGACCATGTCAGCATAAAAGTGGAGCGTAAACATATAAAGCACACGGGTCAAACATCGGCCAAATCTGGTCCGCTACGTGGCCCTCCATATTCTAGACTAAACACAAAGTGTGCTTAAATATTATGTTATCAATCAAATCAATGCAGTTTTTATCTCTTTACTGCCAAATTATATCAATCAGTCACTCCGGTTTCTTCAGAATTATTGTGGAAATTTACACAAAATCAACAAATCCCCACACTTTTTTGCACTAATAATTCGGAGTTTATTGCAGATTTTTCTCAAAAATTGTCAAATGTTCTTACTTGTACTAAACAGCTGCCTCAGCTTTTGTTGATGTCAGTTTATAGTCCATGTTCTATACACCGAGTAATAACCATCATAACTTAACGCAAATATCTCCAACAAACACTTTGATTTTTATTGGAAAACTCACAAAAGGAATCACGAAATACTGGAGGGACTGAAAAGATGTTGAATATTATTTAGTTTTGAGAATTCATTGATATTTTAACAGTTTGGTGAACAGCTTTTATTGATACAACTGGTTCTGGCACAACCGGCCCTTTAAGAGCATTCATGATCTTGATTTGACCTAAAACAAAAATTACTTTGACACCCCTGATATAAAGTCTACAGCAGATCAGCAGTATCTGAATGCAGATGATTAAGCCACTTGACCCTCCACTCCACATATTGCAAAACACCTTATAGTGTAATGCAGGCTCCCTGTGTTGGTGTCCTTAGCTTCCACCCTTTTTTAAATGTAAAAATTTTCATAATAGCTAAAAACTTAAATTTTACTTTCATAAGATAGTAGGATATGTCTTCATTACTGAAGGTTCTGAGTGCATTGGCAACTGTGTAATTATTATTTTTTTTATATCTAGAGGACTTTATATATAGAGGACTTATGTCTCAGCGAGATCTAGAGAAACTCATCCATGCGTTTATCTTTAGTCGCATCGATTACTGCAACAGCATCTTCACAGGTCTGACTAGCAAATCAATCAAACAGCTGCAGCTGATCCAGATGCTGCTGCTCGCGTTCTCACTAAAACCAGGAAGATAGAGCACATAACCCCAGTTTTAAAGTCCCTCCACTGGCTCCC
>CAEGAE010062368.1:0-15998 GCA_903067095.1 Girardinus metallicus | reverse complement strand
TGCGCTCAGCTGCTTGAGCTCTTAAGGAGAGTCGGAAAGCTCAGGTTGAATCCTCCTGAGAGGCTACTGCCTTCTTCGGTTGTTGGTGAATTATTTATCTCAGACACAAACAAAAGGAAAGGTCCATCCGGCGCAGTTCAATTTTGATTATCAATCACTCATTAACAAGGGTCAAGAGGCAGCTGATCAGCAGGCACTTGGAATCGCTTAGGACCAAGCATGTTCACATGTTAACACAAACTAACTGCAGTGTGCAGCTGAATTCGCTTAAAAAGTTCCTTGTCCTCCTTTAATCTGTACCTGACGAGTTGCAAAACACACCGACTTGGACCGGCGATTGTTGTGACGTTACAATCTCATCCGAGGACGTCCTAATATGTGCAAGAACAGTGATGACGAAAGGCACTATATACCACCAAAACAAACGGACGGTCAACATTTCACAGAGATGCAGTCTTAACAGCTTGCGTTAACACCTGAGGTGCTGAGAGAATACGTTTGTGTGTTTGGAACTGAAGCTATCACTGGCCTGAATAGTTCGGACACAATTAAAAGAAAAAAAACAAAAAAAAAACAACTAAAAAGGTGCATGGGACAAAACAGAGTAAAACTATTTTATCTTCTATGACAGTCTCATTGTATCTGCTTAGGGGAAGGAAGGAAAAAAAAACTGTTGTAATAAAAGTCCCATACTTCTCCCTCACCCCCCCACCCCCACCCCCTCCATGAGGCAGTTTTTATTGATTATCTCGCTTGGACGCAAACTGATTATAATATTCTTCATAAGTAAAATATATATAGATATCTTCTAATAAGAAAGGCCACAAATTACACTTTACCAAAAGGAGAAGTTCATTGAATTAAACAACTTTTTCACTGCAAACAATTAATAATAATTACCCCCCAACTGTAACACTTAAAGCCACATTTGGAGTGTGGACACATATGTACAAAGAGAATGCATTCATGTGCTTTGCGATAGATCTCGATTCATATCAGATTTGGTCTGTATGATACAACTCGTCACATTTTCGTTGCCTCTCAGTGAACTTCATAACTTATTGCAAGGGCTCCAGATTTCTATTTACACGTCATAGGAAGACCGAAGAAGAAAAAAAACGAAACAAAGAGGTAACTTGACATTCTTTGACATGTTAAGGTTAAAATGGCTGATCGTGTTATCCCAGTAAATCATTAGATAGTTAATTAACAAATGGAGCTATTAATATATGTTTGTTTTTGCTACTCTAATTTTGTGTAATTGAGGTGATAAAGCAAATCCCCCTGACATTTTCTCAGTGGCACTGTCTTCTCACTGAATAAGAAATCGAACAAGGCACACCATCTCGACGTCTAACCATCATGCCAGACCGCACACATCATTGGTTCAATCATCGCACATTCATTTTGATCCACATCACTACAGAATTGTTTAAAAAAAAAAATAATAATTAGGGAGATGGCAGGGTATTAATATGATAATTGACATTTTTTTCAAGTACTCTTTGTTTGGAGCTCATGATGATCCTTCACCCACGGACGGCGAGAGACTGCCTCCATTACCGCTAATCTCCGCTCTCTGGTTCCATCACTTTCCGAAGTTGCCAAAGTCAGCAAAGGCGTCGTGTTTGGGCTGTTGGACCATTGCAGGGTGCATTCCCATCCCCATTCCACCGGGCATTCCCATGGTCATGCCTCCCTGTGGCATCCCCATGTTCATGCCCATCCCCATCATGCCCTGGTTAGGAACCATCCCCATTTGCATCCCCATCCCCATGCCCATGCCGGCTCCAGGCTGCATCATAACATTAGCAGGAGGTCTGACTGGTGTTGGTCCAAGATTCATACTGGAAAATCCCTGGGTGAGCATGTTGGGAGCCGGCTGATTGCCTGGGAATCCCAAAAGACAGAAGTAAGTACAAGTGCTACATTTTCAGACACTTTTGAACGACAAGGAGACTTGAGAAGAAACAAAGTGATTACGCTTCAACTCACCTTGCTGGAGGGTGTTGAGGCTGGGCTGGCTAGGCTTGGGAGGCTGCATGCCCGGCCCCAGAAAGTCCAGGCTGATGTTAACCGAGTGATCGGACCAAGTGGAAGGAAGGGACGCTTTGGCTCCAGGGCCTTGTGAGGCCATTCCTGGCTGCAAAGCACCACCCATGTTGGGGATGGGCTGGTAAAAAACATGTACGTAAGAACACACGAAATGCTGAAACAAGCCAATTCTTGTCTTAATCCACAGTCAAAAGAGTTAAAAGATCCAACACTGAAAAATCTAAGATGGAAATTTGCAGTTTCATACTTTAAATGACTTTAACCCCCACGCAATCTGCCCATGCATTTTCTGAACTCTGGAAAGCACACCACCTAAAGTAACTGGAGAAAACAGGTGGAGTGGGTGTCAGAGCAGCAAAACAGAGTTTTAAGTAGGTCACCCTTCTAACTCAAAAAATATGGTTGACATGTAGGAGCTTTTGTTAAATTTGTAATGTCTTCCAAACTCCTGTCTCATTCTGATAAGAGATAGCAAGAGAAGTGGGTGGTTAGTTGGAGAAATGAACATCTGGTGATGTTAACGCCCTACCAGCGTGCAGGTCAACACAAGATAATTCTCCAGTAATTAGGCTAGCTTAAAGATGCCTTCAGCAAAGAATTATAAATTACAGAATCAATAAGTAAACATCATTAGTGAAGTATTGACTCTGTCTTATCAGTTTCCTTCTATGGGTTAATTTTCTTTAAAGGTGTTTGCCAATCTTCCAATTCAGAATCAGCGCATAACCAACTTGTTAATAATTTACTTGTTTCTTAAGAAGTTGGGGAATATTATTGAAATGTTTTGTAAAGTACTCATCTGAATGCCAAGAGCACACTGAATAAAATATAATTCAAAGTATTTCAGAAAACAAGATAATGGCATGTATTTTGAACTATTATAATGGTCAGTAATGTCCCTTGGCTTAAGGTAATTTAAGGTGGCTTCAGGTATGCCAATATCACAATTTCACTGTATTTACACAACACACACACCTTATTGTTATGATTTCTGTTTCTGAAATACCAACAGTTAAATTATCAGCAGGAAAACAGCAATTTGTTGTATAACGTTATGAAAATATACTAAATACTGACATTAGCTATTTAATTATCTGGGCTATCTGCTCAGGTCTGCAGACAGCTGCCTGACAGACATGTCACTAGAACCTTGCTAGCTTTCGTTTTACATCGGTGGTGGGTGGTGCTTCTTTACTTTCCAAACTGTGATCGTCTATTGTTTTCATGACCAGACAAACACAAAAGTTAGATATTTTTTTAGGCAAGAGAAAAGTAGAATATTGCCAGCGTGCGGCAAAATCCTGCTCCATTTCATGAGTTTTCCACGTTAGGCTGAGTGCAGTCAAACGTACCTGTGACACTGGCTGAGGCATGATGTTGGTACTCAGTGTCTGTGTGCTGCTCATGCTAAAGTTGAGGCTCTGGGAAGAAGTGAGGGTCTGAGTCGGTCCCATCAAGTCAAACAGGTCTGCCGAGGCGGGAGCCAGAGCCGCCGCCGCCACCGGGGTCGGCGCTGTAGGGGAAGCTGTTGCCATGGCTCCAAAAAGGTCACTTCCACTGCTTTCAGGACTCTGAGTAGATGCTGGAATCTGACCTCCAGGAAAAGCATTCCACTCACCAAAGTCTCCATTGGGGCTGGAGACTGCTGCTGCAGACACATGAGAAAAACAATCCGTTTGATTTTTCCCGTCTAGATGATAATTTATTATTGGAGCTGAACCTGTTTTCACAAGGGGTAAAAGTCAAATTTAAGCCATGTTTTCTCTTTATCCAGAACATTTTCAGTGACCACTGGTGCTACGTTTTAAATTTTCATTAAACTGGCCCAGCTTGTTGTCTTTCATAGAGTTCCTCCCCCCACCTCAACTTCTTCTCCTGTCCCCGTCTCCTTGTCATCCATAACAGGAGTTGATGTGTGTCTGTTCTTATTATGCAGAGCAGGTAGCAGGCTCCATATGGCCAGGGCTGCCTCCCAACATATTCCTGAATATTCTAGCAGCATGGCTGCAACAGGACAGCATACTCCAAGGAAAGAAAAAAAATAACAAAAAAATCTTAAAACATACCAGATCCTGAGACCTGTCCAGTTGAGGCAGCAGGTGAGTTGAAGTCAGCAAATCCACCGAAAAGATCTACGGCGAAAAATAAAAAATAAAGTTTTAAACAGGTAAATTCCAGGTGTCAATCTTGTTTAGTTAGCATTCCTTCAGTGTTGTGGTGTCAGAGGGGGCGGGGGGAGGACAGGTGGAGGAGCCCAAACATCTGTTCAGTGCTCCCAACCTCTTCATTCACCAGGGACTCCTCCAGAAAACATCTGGTGTACTTAGTTTCTATAGATCATCTCCCTCCCCCAAACCTGCAGCCTAGCATCAGCAGCTGGGCGTCATCACTTCCAGCAGGATCTCCTGTGTTCCTGCAGCTACCGCGAGACGTCTTAATCAGGTTAGTCCAGGTTTTACTGGAGGTTACTAGTGGAAGTGCAAGCATGACTGGTTTCTCTGCTTGGAATCCATTCAATTTTGTTGGCTTAACACAGAGAAAGGAGCTCATGAATAACAAAATGTTTCACAAAATAGTTCACCATCACCCGTGGCATTCTACAATATGCATGATGTCAGGGCATCTGCAGCAAATTGAATTAAATTTAAGACTGAAAAACCTATGGATATAAAGAATGGCTGGGGGATCCAGCTGTGTTACCATCAAGCATAGCATAGCATAGCATATCCATCCATCCATCTTCTTACACCCTTATCCCACCGGGGTAGGGAGGGGTGATGGTGTCTCTCGATGGGTGAGAGGCGGGGTACACCCTGCACAGATCTCGAGTCCATCGCAGTCAAGCATAGTAAAAATTGTGAAATTTCTAGGGTCTGTTTGTGGCTCTTGGCAGCAGCTTTGTGCTTCTCACACTGCCTATGAATCTCTACAGTCTTAACCCACACGTTCATTTGTACACGCAGACATGCACACGTGGGCTAGCAAAGTGTGCATTTTTTAAGCAAATTCCAAAAAATATTTAACTTTTGTCGCATCCCCTGTGTTGAGTTCCACTTAGAGTGAGTTGCGCTGAGTCCATAAACCATGATAAATGCAAAAAAGCTAGCTAGCTAGGGCATGTTAGCAGCTAGTTTCTTTTAGCCTCAACTGCCTTGAGTCACAGAACGCAATGTAGGTGTTTGCATCTGACTGAAACTTTTCTCCGACAAAAAATGTCCCATAAGAAAAAAACAAAACAAAACAAAAAAAAACACATATAAGAATATATGAGATTAATTGCCCTGTCACAACAAATTTAAGGCATTTTAAGGCCTTGATTTTAGATGCATGAAGTTAAGGCTTTTTAAGGAGGCATCCTGGATGTGGCGTTATACCTGTGGCAGCAGGCTGGCTGGGCGTGGTGTCCACCATCAGGAGATCAGCCATGCCTGTACTGGCAGGTTGGGGCGCTGCAGCTGGCTGAGTCTGGAAGAAAAAAAAAAAATTGTAGGATGAAAACGTGACCACAGATCCACGCCAAAAACATTTTTTAAATAACTAATTTCTTCAGGTCAGCTGTGCAGTTGCTACCTGTTTGGCAGTGGTATTTGGGCTCTTGTCTCCCACATAGTGGGCTGCGGCCCCCAGGTCCACTTTTCTGGAAGGTACTCCTCTCTTCCGTGTTGCTGTTGTCTCGGTTGCCTGGACAATTTGTACGCTCTTGGTTGTAACCGTCTCCTCTTCGTCTTTAAACTCTCTTTTTGACTGGCCGTTGTACGAAGAACGATCCCTGTCCTCCTCGTTGTCACTGCAGGAAGAAAAAGAAAAAAAAAAAAAAAAAAAAGCCAAGCTGCTCTTAGAATTTGGATAACTTTTTGAACTAGATTAAACTGCAGACAACTGATTAATTACTGCACACAAACACTGGTATTCTAATTTATTGAAGTGAGAAAGAGATAGCGCCTTCTTTAGCATGTCTGGTAACTCCGGTTGATCTGACTTTACTCATGATGTAAATAATTCACGGATGGGGCTGTTGAGATCTCATCCTGTAGTTTCTGTACTGCTGCTCTGAGGTCTTGAGTTTGAAAACAATGTTCTAAAGGGAGACCAATCAGGGCGGCAGGAGATGCTTCAGAGCCAAAGTTTGAAGAACATTTCCTTTCCTCCCCTGAAAGTGCATTATCCTTACTTTAGATTCAGGTACTGCCCTCCATCTTTTATTGATCGAGTTTTGGGCCAACTTCACTTTACCTGAAAACAGGAATGTAACCACTGAGCAACAGCGCAGTGTTTTTTTCTTACAAATTCGGATAGAACAGTTCTGACATCGACTTGTCTTGAGGTCTGGTTTACCACAAAGAATATCTTGGGCATTTTTGTGTGGAGGCTTGTCTTGCGAATCTCTTCAAACTCTTAGTAATTTCCAATCCAATTAAGCCTGGGGACATGATTATCTCACATCCCTGATTATTAATAAACTTTGGATCACTGGTGAGAAGTTTTACATTTGTCTTAAAAATCAGAAAAACAATTATTTATACTCTTGTTAAAGAATATGTTACAAAGTTGGATGAATAGACCAGGATATGAACAGGTACGAAGATCATACAATATTTCCATAATCAGTCACTTGTTCCTAAAATGTTTAAGATAAATTTTTAAACAGCAATCCCGAAGAAATCTCCTTCCTTTTTTGTTTTCTTTGATAATTAGAACTTCAAGCATTCTTGTACCTGAATCGATCTGGGGAGTCGTCTCTGTCCTTCTTCCTAAACCTGCTTATCGTATCGTCAATGGTGCTGCCGATTTTGTCACTTATTTCCCCCAACTTTTCACTGAAGGGGAAAGGTCCTTTATTCTTCTCCCAGTCATCGTCCCACTTTCCACGGCTCTCACCACCGGAGTCGTACCTGTCCCCCGCTGATGAGAAAAAAACATTACAGCACATAAACTAAAAGAAAAATACTTGTGATTTACAGGTACTTTTTTATTTTTTCAAAAATATACATAACAAAAAAAAAATCATTCAGAAATAGAACCGTATTACTTACAGTAACCTCGAAATCCCATACTGTCAGAGGAAACACCGATGTACTTGTCTTTGTTCTTTTTTGCCTTTTTCCGTTCTTCTCTCAGTCTGTCGTCATCCTGAACAAATTCTATGAGCTCCTTCACCTTCTGACGAACATTTACTCCTTGATCCTTCCCATTCTCATCTAGTGGCAGATTGAAGACAAGAAAAAGGAAAAAAATCATGAAATTTATTGTTAAACATGTTTTGATACAGGGGCAACAGAATCCAAATAAACTGCTTTAATAGATTTCCAACTCCAAAATCCACTTTTCCCATCTGATGAACAACACAAATCAAAATACTGATAATAAAAACAAAAGTATATCTTACCCACAAAGTGATAACTTTCCAGCGATCTCAGGTCATACAGATGTTCTCTGGCACTGGTTACAACCCTTTCTGACCCATTCCTGATTAGATGTGCCAACAATAGCAGGGACTATGAAAAAAACAGCAAACAAAAAAAAAAAAACAATTACTGATTAATCAAAACCTCACAAAACCAACTGTTTTGTCAAAAATAACTCTTTAAATGAAACCAGCACTCAGGAGTCTATCACTTGTTATGAACTAGAGCTCTGTGTTTGTGTGAGGCTCCAAACCTTATAGACTCTCCTCCAGTTCTTCTTGTTGTCCCTCAACATGCGGCCCCACAGCATGTTCATTACCTCTGGGAACTGCTCATACATGAAGGTGGCTCTGTTTACACAACCACACAAAGGATAAGAGGAAGTCAACAGTCTTTAACGAATGTTTACATTGCAATGAAAGACAAAATTATTTCAGGTAATGCAAATCTATTTGCATTTGTACTTAATAAAAGGAAATGCAAAGACATATCGCTTTGAATTGGGCTTCAACTAACTGAATGTTTGCTTTTTGGTCCTATTCTTACAGAATTTAAAATATAAAACTAGAATTTGCTAAATGTAATGTACTCCAAACGTTCCGATTTTGTCTACCTGGAACACTAGTAAGTCAAAGAAAGTAACATTAGTTTTTCTGGGTTGCAAAATCCTCTCTCCAAACAATTAAGAAGCACAACTGCACAAATCAAAATTTCCAGACAATCTTAATAAACAATTCAGTCAACTTTAACCGCAAGTAAACAAATCAGACTAAATCAACGCAGAATCATTTAGTTTCCAGGTGAATCGACTACTTTAATTGTGGGATTTATGTTTCCCAGTTATTAAGATGTATATATTTTTGAAATGATCAATGTCATTAAAAAGAAAAAAAAACAATTCTCATTTTAGTCTAGAAAAAAAAACGAACAATACAATACATTCTTTTCAAATCTCTCTTCAGACGACCTAATAAGGGAGAGTAAGTTATTAAATTTATGTTATTTAAACCATAGAAACTGTACTAAAAGATCAATTGCATCCATTCTTAGGAAACGATGGATTATTCTTAGCTTCATTTACAAGATGCATGTTGCACAGAGACAGTAAATCGTTTGTGAACACAGTTCCAGGGTAATTACATAAACAGCCAAACCAGTGCTGGTTCTTCCTGGGAAGAATATGTAATGCCGGAGACAAAGACTTTAGTGAGAAGGATCACAAATTTAATGAGGGGTACACTCAAAATGAAAGCATAAAGAAAAGGAAACAATAAGTCCCTTTAAGAGGCACCTCAGGGTGTGGAGATCATGACGTCTTCTGCTCTTCTTACCTTGAAATTTCAGTCATCATCTGCCCTGATGGTCCCCAGGGATCGTCGTTGGTGGCTTCTCTGACTTTAGACTCCACCTCTGAGTAGTTCATCACCACATTGGTTCTATATGTATTCAATCAATTAAACAACAAAGAAAGAGAAAACATGAATCTTGGCGTCTTATCAACACAGACAATAAAAGACAAAGGGTCTTTCAGTGACGGCCACACCCAGGCTTTGGCTCCTATTTAAAACAAATAGCACTTGTACAAATCAGAAATGAGGGGGAAGACAAGCTAATGGAAATTCAAACTCAACGTACTATACAGAGTAAACAGAATATGTTAATGAGTAAAACAAGGCTGGACTGACCGAGGATAAGCTCTATTCTAACACTCAATAAGTACCTGTGGAAAGAACACAAGTGCAAAACGAAAACAAAGACTACAGCTATTTTTTTCAGTGCAGTGCAGCAAAACAAAAACGATAGAAGTGCTTAAATTTTATATGGGATGAAATGAAATGTGTACTAAACAAGTCGAATATATTAATAATCATTTCTGAAGCCGCGAGCATGGAGAAAGCAAACATCCACAAAGCATGAAGGAACGCCAAACAAAACGACTTTCTGGGGCGGAATGCTTTAAAAGCCCGAAACATCTGGGCATATATATGGTGCATTAACACCTGATAAGCTCAATATAGGACAGCACCTGGCAAAGAGACTTTGAAGATTTTTTTTTAACAAAAAAAAAAAAAAAAAGACAAGCATGTCATCTTAATTTGAGCAACGTTTGCAACACACGGAGCTCTATATCCACTTTCAGAGCACTGCTGTCTGCAAGCCACAAACTATCATTTATTATAATAATAATAATAATAAAGACGTCCAATAACGAGGCCTGTCGAAGCTTCATTACAGGTACGGCCAACAATCAATGTGAAACTGGTGCCTTATCAAGAAGGTCTAAACACAGACCTTGTCCAGAATTAACAGAGCTTTATGCTGCATGGTTTTAAATGTAGACTTTCTTAAGATCAGATCACGTTCATTTTTTTTTAGTAGACTATTTTACAACCACGCTAGTTTGCGCAAAGTATTTAAAGTCAGTCTTAGTGCTTAATGTTAAGTAGATGTTGAAATATCTCAAACTTTAATTCAGACAAGCTGTAATCTTCCAAATCACCTCAAAGGAGCACAGAGTAATGAAGCATCTATTGCTGCCAGTCTTTTGCTCGTAGAAGGTCACTACATTTATTTAAATGAGAATAAAAGAAGTGACTGTGGTTAAACAGTCACTTCTAGGGCGTGGCGACGTAAAGATCACCAATTACTCTTACTAAAATCAGGCTCTGTTAAAACCACAGCTGGTACACAAGAGGCCGACTGCAAGATGGCAACTTGAACTGAGAAGAACCACCAAACCAGCTAATACCAGCTTATTTGTATATACATATAAAAAAAAAGGACAACACATATACGCAATAAGAAACAAACCTGTTTATTTTGGAATAAAGTCAATAGAGCAGTGTGCTCTAGGTAATGTTAAAACTGCAACATATTTTTCTACCATCAGCAAAAGATCTGTGGGTTAGATCATGTTCCACGTACAACAACATGCTGCATTGTTATCCAAGTTACAAACTGCATACAGCTTGAATTACTTAGAAATATGAAAAATATATAAAGTTTGCTTCCTGGCTGAAACTCAGAAACACACAACAGCAGCATGATGCAACATTTTATCTGTCTTCGCTGAGGCGGCTGCTCTCCTTGCTATCTGTGAGATCAAACAGAAGTTCTGATGCTTCCAGGGTGACACATCAGAACGCAGATTTCCGCTGCAGCAGCGCAGAGCAAAACGCTTTCCTGGCTGTTGGCAGAGGACTTTAGTGAGTTTTTAATCTGTCAACAAAAACAAGGTGCTGCCTGGGTTTACGTAAACGACTCAATTTGGGTGACGCGACTTTAATCGCTTTGCTAAACGAGAAAAAAAAAAAAATCAGCATGAAGGAAAACACCTTGAGTCAGTTTCAACCCCCGTTTCTCTCTGGATGTTTTACACGAGGTCACACTCCAGGAAGGCGAGTGCATCCACGAGAATAAAAGTCTTCAGTAGACTCAATAGCATTCTATTGTCTGGCTTTGCAAAATTAAACCTTTGAAGGGGAGGAAATGTTGCGCAATACCCTAATACAGCTCAGAGCACAGGACAGCACGCCACGCTGTGTTCAGCCAGCAGCTCTAAACAAATTACGGTGCAAAACAGAACGAGATGTTGCCCAACTTTAGTGCTGGCAGGCAGCACAGTAAAAGAACCAAATTGCTGGCCTTTCGTGGCACTTCTATTAGCTCGTCAAAAACACCAAGGTATTTTCTCTGAATGCCTTTAACTGCTGTTAGCCCAGGTGACTTAGCTAGTACTAGATTAGATATGTTGCAAAACGAACCAAAAAAACAAAACAAAACAAAAAAAAAAAATCATTTGACTTAAAGAAATTCCTGTTCTTAAGAAATCAACTAGATGTCCACTAATGAGCTGCAAACACAGCAAGGTCACAAGTTGTAGACGCTCTGGCATGAATCAAGTATTCCAAAACACAATTCGGAGACATTTTTAAAAGGCGAATGAGCGTTAAAAGAAGATCCTTTAATTAAATATGCTCGGACTGGTCAGCGGCAGCCATGTTTGGTTCAGTGCCTTGATCAGTCATGATGCAACCTTTGCATATCCATGGTAATGAAGTAAACATATCGAGAAAAATCTTTCATTAGCCTCTGTTTTTTTTGAAAAAAGGGGGAAAAATTATTTTCAGTCTGAGAACAAAAGTTTTTCATTTACTTATGACTGCTAGGTTTTTATTACTTACATCAGCTCACGTTTTCAATCGTCAATAAAAGCCCTTCAGAAGAAAAATAGCACAGGTCACCTGATTTCCACGTGTTCTAGCCTAAACAAGATCCGCTGCACATCAAAATTTGGAAGTAATTTAAAGTTTGATATAAGGATTTAATTTCAGAGATTCGTCACAAATGTTTACTTCAAATTTCTTTAAGAAAATTGTCCTTTGGGGAAACTGAGGGACAATAAAAACACAAGACCAGCTGTTCTCTGTAGATGTTGTAGGCCATTAAACTATTATATTCTGCAGTGACACAATTTCTGGCTAAATGAAACTTTTATGAGCCCATTTATTCCAGATGCAGAACCAGAGACAAATAGGACATTCTAGAAATGTCCCTTGTTGGGTATATCATGACAATATCTGCATAAAATTAGGAAAATATGCCAATTGTTGTCATTGCTGGTCACAGATTTTAATATAAACTTAGGAGCCTAAATTACGCAAGAATTTCACCTTTTTCAATACCAGAGTTGTTTTTACAATTTAACCATCCAGCGTCACCACATGTTTGTTCAGGATTAGGAATAATTGCAAGGTCAGTGACTCAATACAAATATCTGAACTATAAATTAGGATTAGGCTATTAACTAAACTTTGACACTACATAAAAACCTGAATTGAACTGGTTTTAAACCTTCAAACGTGATCATGGTAGTCAGTAAAAAAAAAAAATCGTCAAATGGTTTGTTCTCGTACACAAATCCTCTAAAAAGTGATCACACGGTATAGGTAAGAAAATATGTACACTACTCGATCAATAATCCGTTTAAATGCAGTTTGGGCGATAGGGAACTTTGAGTCGTTTATGGCTTTGGCCGATTCAACTCCCTGAACAGGCGTCAACAAGCGAGTCGGTTGTGTAATGATTCAATGATAAACCATTATAATTTACAGTCTGGCTACAGTAGCGATGAGATAACTCGGCTACGAATGCGATAAACCACAAAATGACAAAAAAATAAAGCCATTTAAATACATTTCAAACCAAGAGAAACTTAAAAAGCAGCAGACAGGACATGGGTTGAGTCTTTAAAAGTCCTTATTGATTCGAACGCCGAAGTGCTGTCAAAGTAGCTTAGCTTGCTAACCCAGTGAGCTACATAATTAGCTTGTTAGCTACGCAAGTTAGCTTGCACTTTCGAAGAAAGCACGAGAAGGACCCAAATAACTCGTAGCCCAATACTACAGTCGCCACTAGAAGCAAACAAAGAGCTCAACAAAAATGTCAAATAACCATGCTGACACTATCAGTAGTCGTAAAAGTCACTTAAATCGGGAGTAGCGTTCAGGCTAGCTAACTTGTTAGAGTGACGTGACGTCAAAGTTTTGGGTACGTGTCTCTTTCAAACAGGTAGACTTCAGGCACAAATAAACTCAAAATAATCAATATATACTCACGCTTTGTCAACCAGTTCCCGCACTTTCCACATGTTCAGCATCTTGACTATGTGAAAAGGGGCTTATTGCCTCGGTAAAAACCCTTCACACCGGACGAGCACCGAAACCAAACCTTGAACTCTGAAAAGTAAACTATTCCTCACCTCCTCTATCTAGACAGGAGGCGCAAATGCGCCAGATAGACAGGAAAGGTTACTGTGAGAAATGAAATGCCCTTGTAACGTCATCGAAACTCTCCAGGGCAGCATTGGAGTTGTAGTTTATAATGGGCGCCAAACAATAACTTAAATAGATAAATAGATAACATTTAAGTGACTATAGCTGCCAATTTACTAAGGTTTTACCAGGCAGAGCATCCCGACACAAAAAGTTCACGCTGGGAGGGGATAAGAAAAAAGAGTAAAAGAGTAAAGGCAGAGGAAAGACCTGTAAACTTATGAGTACATATATAATGGCCAGGCTTGATTTTCTTAAGGGTATGTTGTGATAGTTTGTATGCAAGTCTCGACTTTGTCTGAGCTGTTATGCTGTAAATGTAGTGTAATAATTTAATACACTTCAGTGTGTCTGTTGTTTCTTGGCATAATAAATGTTAAAAGCCTATAACTGCAGCTTAACTGTTTTCAAACATTTTACAGCCACAAACTTCAGCTTCAATGTGCTTATTGATCTAAGTTTCTTAGCGCACATTATAAAAACTGTGTTGTATACAAAGTAAAGTACCTCCTTTTTATTCTGGTTTTCTCTTTGTTATCTTCTTATGTTGTTTTTGACTTTTTTATGTTCTTAATTCTGTGGAGCATGGTGGTTCCATGGGAACCCCAGTAATTTCACTGTACCTCACAGTGTAAAAACTATAAAGCATTATATTTTATCTATGCTAACAGAAAACTTTGTTTTCCACCATTTACAAAAAAAAGGAAAAAAGGATTATATAAATTTGTATTCAGCCCTCTTCTTTACTCTGATACCACTAAAAAAAAATTCAATGTAACACATTGCTGTCAGAACCCGATGGATAAGCAATGCTTTATGTTGAAATGGTCTAGTCAAAGTCCAGATTCCAGTTTAGAATCTTTAACAATGAAATTTGATTAATTTATTTTTAATTGCTTTAAACAAATGATTGAACTTATATATACAAAACAACTTAACAATTATGGTAAATGTAAAATATTGGGCTGATTTATTGTGAAGTAGTTACATTATGATGCTTGAAAACTGTTTAAAAAATTTATACCAGAACACAACTGAAAAGAAGTTTTTTTATTTTAGTTTATTGATTTTTTTTTTATTCCATCTATTGCCATAAGCAACAACTCAATTAATTGCATAATAATTAAAAGGAGCTCAATAATTTCCATTTGAGGCAAGGGGGGTGTCCTGCCCCAAGCGGAGGAGTTCAAGTATCTCTGGATCTTGTTCATGAATGAGGGAAGAAGGGAGCAGGAGATCGACAGGCAGATTGGCGCAGCGTCTGCTGTGAAGAGGGCGCTGTACTGGTCCGTCGTGGTGAAGAGAGAGCTGAGCCAAAAAGCGAGGCTCTCGATTTACTGGTCAATCTACGTTCTTACCCTCATCTATGGTCATGAGCTTTGGGTCATGACCGAAAGAACGAGATCGCGGATACAAGCGGCCGAAATGGGTTTTCTCCTAAGGGTGTTTGGGCTCTCCCTTAGAGATAGGGTGAGAAGCTCGGTGATCCGGGAGGAGCTCAGAGTAGAGCTGTTGCTCCTTCACATCGAGAGGAGCCAGTTGAAGTGTCTCGGGCATCTGGTCAGGATGCCTCCTGGACGCCTCCCTGGTGAGGTGTTCTGGACACGTCCCACTGGGAGGAGGCCCCGGCGAAGACCCAGGACACGCTGGAGAGACTATGTTTCTCGGCTGGCCTGGGAACGCCTTGGGATTTCCCCTGAGGAGCTGGAAGAAGTGACTGGGGAGAGGGAAGTCTGGGCCTCCCTTCTGAAGCTGCTACCCTCGCGACCCGACCCCGGATAAGCGGAAGAAAATGGATGGATGGATGGATGGATAATTTTCATTTGCATGATTTATTGTTTTTCTCTTTTCTTTCCCTTTCTACCAAAAACTGGATGACAATAGTTTTCATTGTGGTGCATTGATCTTAACTATCCCTTTTTTTGAAGGACAATATGGTTTACAGACACTTTAAAATTAATTTTATTTGTTGTTTCTGCCTTTTTTTCCCCCTTTTTGGATATTTAAAATGTCTTCCAATTCCAGAGTTCGATGGTCATTAGAATTTAAACATTATTGATCTCTGAGAATGTGTTCTTGCATTATTATGCCATTACCATTATGTTACTTAACAGTTATCTCAAAACAACAATATAATAATTTATCAGAATTCCATCACATTAGTTGAATGTTTGCGAAGTGAAAATAGTTTTGTTTTATTAGGATGTTAAAATGGTTCATGTATGCACTAAAATATGTTTATTCCTAAAATAGTGAAAATGCCCACCTGTCCTTGTAACCTCTTGCTTTCGTACAGAATTGTCCTCTGCCTGTATATTGATTACACTTTTCATTTGAGACAGTGATATGCATTCCCCCTTCTAAAAGATTTTTATTTTTTTTTGTTGTCCAAATATGTCCCAGCCGCCCCAGGACTGTAATTCCACATCACAGTCAGCAGGTCACCACCCCGAGTGTGCACGCCGTCCCTCCTCATCCGGCATTCAGCCATGCTACAGTGACCCAGTGATGCTGTGTGACAGGCTGGGCAGGGCACTTGCTGTTTGTGTCAATCCAGATCAATCACTCCCTCTTCTGGACGGACAACGTCATCAACGGCCAGAAAGGTCACAGAGTGTGTTGAAGCCAGGCCCGATGTCATGAGCAGGGAGGTCAGCGCGGCATCTTCGCACCCTTGAATGCCTGAGTGTCGAGTTAAAAAAAA
>CAEGAE010062349.1:0-25671 GCA_903067095.1 Girardinus metallicus | reverse complement strand
AGAGCGCTGTGCAACGCAAGTAATGTTCCTGCCGGAACATGGTGCGCTAAATAATAAAACATAAATTAACGAAGCTTCGAGGCAAGTAAATTTTCCTCGAATTTTAATAATTCGAGGAATCGTTTCAGCCCTAATTCAGAGATTGTTTTCTGGAGAATAACTTACTTTTTCCAGTCACTTATAAACCACAATCAAGATATATAGATTTAAAATGACACCACGGTAATATATTTGTTCTCTAGGACAGGGCAATAAAGAGTGTTACATCACCATTTGCATCATTACAAATAAGCAATCCTGTCCGATCCGCCTGCATATTCACAATTTGTTTTGAAAATTTCACTGCTACCTTTCCAGAAAGTGTTGGCAGATCAGTGCTGTACATCAGCGATGACTCATTTGTAAAGATATCTTTAGAAGCTCATGTATTTGTATAGATGCAGAAACCATCACAGAGGAGTTGCTGAAATCCTGTTCATGCTGTGATCTTTGGAGAGACACATGAGACACAAACAAACATGGCCAAGTATTCTTTACAATCAACAAACAAGCGTTTCCAAAATGTAATAACATGCAACAATTGTATCAGCAACTGCAATCACATCTTGCGCATCGCGAGCTCATTAACCCACCATGATAATGTGGCAAAGTTGCACGCCTCTTTACCCCAAGCCCGAATCTCTTATGTCTGACATGCTTGTCTATTGTTCTTTGTAGATCATACAAAGCCTCCTGGGTTTGATTACAGCTATCACACTGATTTACAAAAATCTAGCCACAGCATACTGTATATACAATATGTCCTCTGGATACATATGGAGACAATATGGAAAATATTCAGTGCCATATTTTTAACTTACGTATTTAAATTTAACAAATCATCTGAGTGTTTAATATTACACAAAAGTAACCTGAGTAAACACAAACCTCAGCTTTTAAATGATGATTTAATTTCTAAAGAAAAAAAAAGCCAAACCATTCCGGCCCTATGTGAAAATGTAATTGCCCTCTAAACTTAATAACTGGTTGTGCCACTCCTGGCAGCAAGCATTTACAATAGCTGGCAATGAGTCTGTCAGAAAGGTTCTGTTAATGTGATTTCTTGATTATACAGGTCAGAGAGTAACCAGGCCTGTGAGAGGCCAGTGAAATTGAACCAAAAACATCTTTAGTTATAATAGGCAATTCATGATTTAACAAAAACAGTGATTATTCCTTTACACAGGGCCAAGTTGGTTTGAATGAAAAAAGAAACAATTATTTGGAAACCAGAACTAGAAGACCTGAGCGATCTGGAAGGTTGCTACAAGAACAACAAGTCTTTAGTGTGTTTTGGTACCAGGCCAAAGTTATAAAACGAGAAAGTATTTTAAGGTCTATTCTCTGAGCTACAGCGAGTCAGTATAAGAACTTTAGAACTGGGGTGATGCTCTCCATTTTTGTAGTTTTCATGAGAGCACAAGATCTGGATCAGCTGAGGCTTTCTGACAGGCTATTTATGCAGACCAGTGGAGTCGGTTGCAGTGCAGTCTAATTAAAGATAAACACGTGGATGAGTTTCTCAAGATCTGCTGGGATATTAACCTTTAAATCTAGAAATGTTATTCAGGTGATAGAAGGCCGACTTTGTAATTGTCTTTATGTGTCTTTCCAGGTTCAAGTTTGGGTCCGTCACTACACCTACATTTTGGGCCTTTTCTGTAGCTTCTAGCTGTGTGCTGACTCTTGAACATTCCTCTTTTGGTCCAAAAATAATTGCTTCAGTTTTATTTTATTTATTCAAGGGAATATTGCCGTTTTCTAAACAATGACAGAAGACCGACAGCGGTCCAGTAGGACTGGCAACCACACTAATTTAATTTGGCCTATTAACCTTTGGTTTATGGCCTACATCATGTAAATGGGACAAATGTGTGTCATCTGCCATTCACTGCATTCTGCTTTGCCCCCAGAGTCGAATCCGTAGGATGTGGAACGACACGGTTCGAAAGCAGACAGAATCTTCATTCATGGCAGGAGATATAAACAGCACCCCGACCCTCAACCGTGGTGAGACCCTCACTCTTTCACCCCCTTTGAGTTATTCACACTTAAATACTTACAAACACAAGTGCTTTAAGGCAGAACTGACCAAGAGTGGACACAGCAGAGGAAAAAATATTGTAATTCACAGTAAATGTGTTCACACTCCTGTATGCAGGATGATGAAATGTGTGCTCATGCTTTTCTAGTGTTGCTATAAGGTTATTTACTGATGCAATTTGCAAATAGTGATTATTAGCACCAAAACTTTTAAACAGACGGTCAAAGGCTTCCTCTTTGGATGGTGAGTTTCGCAACCCGCTGTGTTTCACCTAGGTGATGCTTGCAGCAGCAGCAAGTCAGTAATGTCCCGAAGCAACAGCTGAAGTATATGGAGCTTGGCTTCTTTCTGCTCTGAAAGGAGGCTTTTTATGTTTTTTTTTTTTTTTTTACCTGTTTATCTTGTTTCCTGAGGCAACATTGGAATGGCTTTGACATACTTTTGCCAAAACGCAACAGGATTACAACATAAAAACTCATTGAACATTGCCTCTCTTTAACCGTATTTTCTTTGCAGTTGATTTAAGAGGCATTGCGAGGCAGTTGACTTCTGTCCTCTTTCTTCCTTTTAGGATTGTATAAACACAAATTCCTCTGACACTGATATGATAGCAGCACTGAAAAGAGTTGCATCTTGGAACAAACAAATTCATCTTTAAACTGACTTTTAATTGATACAAACTGAATTGCACGATGTTGTGTCAAAACGGATCTAGGTGAGGGATCTATGGTTCAGTGGTAAAACAAGTGCACCGTACACAGAGACTACAGTCCTCAACGCAGCTATCCCAGGTTTGATTCCTGGCCCGGGCCATTTACTGCATGTTCTTCCACTTCTTCTGCTCTTCCTGTCAAGCTATAAGTGAATAAAGGCCAGGTGCTAAAAACAGATCTGGGTGAACATACATATAATTGGTCTTTAGCAGCAGATTATTTTTCACTCACTTGTTTAATTGTTCAAAACAAATATTAAACCTGCCACTCATGTGACAACATCTCAATAAATTTAGCCTTTTAAATTCAGAAGGCTAAATTTATTGAGATGTTGCCACAGAAGTGGAAACATATATATTGAGATGTCAGAATGGAGAAGATAAAGTGATTTAAGTGACATTGCACATGGCATGAGGGGATTGTAGTTGTCCAACAGGCTGCTCTGAGATTTTCAGAAATTGCTGATTTGCTGTGATTGTCATGTACAACCTCCTTTTTGATTTAGTTTAGAAAAAGCTGCAATTCATACAAGCTCAATGTGAGTGAAGAGCAAAAAATTGGAAACAATAAATTGGGTAGATGAGTTTCATTATCAACTAGGATTTGGAGTAATGCTAACCGTACTCCATGGTATGGGTGGTACTTTTTAAAACAACTTTAGACCACTTGGTATCCAAAATTGGAATTATTTTGATGCCACAGCTTACCTGAGTATTGTTGCTACAAAGTAGTCCAACTTTGAAGTTAATAGCATCTCTGACCTATCAAATAAAACTCTTAAACACTTCTAAACCTGCTTCTAATAGAGTATTCTTTCTTGGCTTCCTATAATGTCTTCCTAACTAAAGTTGAAAGAATTTTTCAGCCCGGCATAAAAAAGACACATAAAGCGCCGACATCCCTGATTATCGCAGCCTTTTGCAAATGGCGGCGTCACTGCAGCTGCAATCAGTGGCACCGAGATGATCTAGGTTGGCTCAGGTTCCAGACTCGTTTTTTAAGGTGGGGAGGGTCGGTGTTGATCATGACACTGAGGCAGTTGCTAAATCAGCCATCACTCTCTATGCTAATTTCATCCATTTTGTTTTTAATGAACTGATTAGCGTGTGAGCGAACAGGGGGTAATTATTCTAATTGAGGAGAGAGACAGGAGCAAGGCAGGGGGTGAGGACGAGGTGTTTTGCGAGCGAGCTAGATAGATGAGAGGTGTCTATGTCAGTCTGTGTCTTTGTGTGGCTCGGTTTGTTGGTTTCTGGAGGGTTTTTTTTGTCGCGATAGAGCAATCACCAGACCTGGAGGAGAGGTACTATGTGGATCCCTTCATGATGTGCTGTCAAATACAAACAAATGAGCTATGAAGCCTTTATTTTCCATGCGGCTGAGAGAAGTTTGGCAGAAAGTTAAAGAGGAAGGCATCTGGGGAGACGTGTATAGTGTAAGACGCTATTATGGAGAAATAATTACGGGGCTGAGTCTGGAGGAGAGATGTGTTATCGCTGCCATCTAAGATCTCTTTGATTTCTTCTACGCACTTCCGTATGAACCAGAGTCTCTTCCTGACAATAGTAATCTGTCCAGAAAAAATCAATGCATTATACACAGACTGAGAGCATCCCATGCTTCCTCTTGCCCTACTTTTCTTTACACTTTGAGCTACTTCCTTTAATTCTCTACAAGATATTCCCATAAGGAGGTACGCACAGACAGCTAATCCCGACTAATTTGGTGATGCTTGAAAAAATCCTGGCGCGAGGAACTGAGAAAAAGTTGGTGGATTTATCGCAGCAACGCAAGCCAGAGAATGAACAGGAGACAGGCTTGTGCAGCCTGCCAGAAAGATGGACAGAGGAAGTGTAGCAGGAGGGGAAATGACAAATAAATAGCTGTGTTTGAGTGCATTTTTTTTTACTGCTTTTTCAGAATCCCCTTCTTCCTCGCTGTGTGATGAACGGTAGGCAGGGGACCTGAAGGTTGCACTTTGCCTTGGACGACTCTCCGTCATGCTGTCCTATTTTTAATTTCATGGCATTTCTGTTCGAGTTGCCTCAGGCTGGAGCCATACATGGGCATTATACAACAGTCTCAGTGTGCCATTTCTTTGAATTATATTTGTCTTGTAGTGGCATTCACATTTCACTGTGAAATTAACTGTGTTTCCATGACTGCACCCGTAGCCTACATAATGGCATGCATTACTGTTCTCCCCCATCTGACTACATCGTCATGAACCAAAGGTGGAAGGGAAGGAAAAGAAAAACAATCCCCCAAACAGTGCCCTTCCTCTCAATTGTTTTTTTTCCTTTTTCTTTTTGCTCAAAGGTTACAATCAGCAGACGAAAAAATTGAAGGGAATACTGCGAAATGTATTACTCTATAAAGAAGTGGCATGAGAAAATAACCCCATCTGAATAAATAGTAACTATTCTTCTGATTTCAGATGCTATTAGAGTCTGAATTTCAGTGACATACCTATTGGGTGCTCTGTTTCTGTGTGCATGCATTTAGGGTAAATTTACAGTGATATTTATGGTTATGCTCATTTTTTTCAAATGTTTGCACTTTGCAGCGACCATGGGCAACCACCTTCTGACAAACCCGGTGTTACAGACCCGCTCTGGTACTTCACCCTACAACACACTGCTGGCTGAAAGCTTCACCCCACCCTCACCTGGAGTCTTCAACTCCACAGGTTAGCTCCTCATGAACACCTCAGTCTGTGTGGACAATCTTGACAGCACAATATGAGCTCAACTTGCCGTTGTTCTTGCTGTCAGTAGTTTGACATAGTAGATGCACACTCGCTGCTGTTGAGGGTTTGCGTGTGTGTGTGTGTGTGTCTGGGAGTCTTCTCCTTGTATGTGTGTGTGCTTTCTCTTTCCCCAGACTATGTAGCTGTCAGACGGATTCACTAGGCTGAGCAGAACAGAGCCAAACAGTGCCTACAGCCTAACCAGCCATCTGGTCAGATCTTGAATCTTCACGAGAACAGCCACAAATTGATTAGAAGTTTAGCTACAGCTGTGACTGCCAGCTTTTTTTAGGAAGGTTTTCCTGTTCCAGAGCAGCAAAAATAGTTGGCTCAAATCATGGTGTCCATAGAAAGGGATCAGATCAGCTCTGTGGGGGGGGTGACGGTCCATCTGGATAACGGTCAGTCATATGTGTGCTCATCATGGGAGCTGCTCTCCTCTTTTTGGATGCCTTTAGTCACAGATTTAGTCAAATGTGCAGATATTTACAATGTTAAATGAAAGCTGTGACTCGGTGCTGCTGGTTCAAGGCTTAGTTTGCAACCGCTGTGCATCACTCCTGGTGGTTTAATGTGAAAGTTTGAGGAGGAGCTCCTGTTAAATATTTTAGGGCCTCTCTGTACAATGTATCAAGCCTGATAGCCACAGGCCTAGCAGCCAAGTCATTTTCTGAAAAAGAGTGGTAGGGAACGTAGTGAGCACTTCATTAGAATGTTTAATTACTCACTCTGCCACCAAAGAAGACCGTTGATTAAAGTCAAACTACGCCATTAAAATTTAAGTATGAACACACTTTATACTTTCTAGCCAACTGTGGCTTTTCCTGTGCTGTGAAGAAATCATAGTTTTTTTCTTATGGGGTATAGTTCACAAAATAATTATCACTGCAACATTTTTTTTTTCAGGTAATTTCTGTACCACTGTATATTTTTCTAACAGGTTTTAAGGATGTAGGGATTGGTGGGTTCAGGGTTACCAGAACCCAAGTGGGTTCTTGGATGCATGCTGATGAAATGTAGCTACAAGAGTTATAGATGTTGTTTCTGAGATCAAAAAGCTAATATAATATTTTGGCAAAAATAACACAACTCTTAACAGCTCAAAATTTGTTATTTTAAATCATATTCTTGCATTATTTCCAGTAAGTTCTCGTATTTTTTTTTTAGAAAAAGGTTACTAGTAACCCTGTAAGCAATGTTACTCTGTAAATACCCCTAAAATATGTATGTTGTTCATGGGGACCAGATGATAAATAGCTAACCGAAGGTTATTATTTAACTGTTATTATTTCACAGGTCGACTTAGTTGAAGCTGAAGGCAATTGATTGCAGTGGATTTTACTTAGGAACAACAGAGCAAACTGGACAGATTAGAAATGCACAACACACTTTTCTGGTATGAAAAAATTCACGGCACTGTCGCTACAGTTCTAGTTAACCCTGAACTTCACCTCCACAGTTAATCTAACTTAAATAAAGGCTTTGAATGTGTGTGTGAAACAAAAGAAGCATTTTGTTATAGTGTATTATAGTGCTTTTCCTGCCTGTCTTCCCTCCAGTCTGTCACTCAGCACTAGCGTTGCATGCTTCTCTTGTAGAAATGAAGGAGGTTTGGGAGTCAGAGGTCATTTGTGCTGAAGAACTTAGGCACTTACAAAAAGTTGGAAATGAAAGTGTTATTGTTTTATTCCATACTCTTTTCAGTATAAAGCAAGCGGTGGGTGTCTAAAGTCTAAATATGGAGAAGACTGTTCAAACACAGCCCTGATCAGAGTCAGGAAAAGACGTTCAGCTTTATGTTTTATTCTTCAAAGTAAACACTGAAAATTAGGGATTTGCCTTCTTTTAAGCTTGAAATGTGTTAGAATTTCAAACCATGAAAATTTAAGGATCATGGTGATGAGGCATGTTTACAAAGGGATGTAGGCAAATTTTGTGTGTGCCTTGTCCAACTTATCGTAACAGAAATATGTGAAAGCGACACAGCAGGTGTTGTCATATTTGTTAAAAGTTGTGAATATTCAGACAAAGAAGTAAACAGACTGTAGTGCATTCATGCCATCAGTTGTTTCACTTCTCTTTGATTTAAAACTGTTCTTTTTGCTTTTTCTCTCACTCATTTTTTCTGATCGCTCTACATGCTTTTCTTTGGGATGTGTAGGAACTTTCCGTGACCCAAGTAAGTATAATTAATATTTCCCTGATTTAGTTTTTTTATGTATTTATCTGAAATGTCACCATAAAAAAATAATGCTAAATCTGTTTGCCTGTTTTGGATGCAGAGAGTACACTTTCTAAGCCCCGAGACCCTTGTGGAATGGAGACCCTTCCGCTTAATGGTAACTTCAACAACAGCTACTCCATGCGAAGTGGGCCAGCAGGTGGAGGTGGCGGCAGCTGTGACTTTCTTAGTGGAAGTGGCGGAGACAGTCCTCCGCCCATTTTCAACCCTCGTAGTTCAGAAACCCTGGGAGGCGGAGGCACCCGGCGAAACCTCTCTGATGCTGCAGCCTTTGAGAAAATGATCATCTCTGAGCTTGTCCATAACAACCTGCGAGGCGGTGTAGGCGGAGGACCTGCAGGAGGTGGAACTGACGCAGGGGACAGAACATATGCCAGTCTGGTTAGGGGACATCCTCACTGCGGAGTGGGTCGGGGAACAACTACAGGCGGACCAGAGCCTTCCATCAGCATGGACGAGGATGATGAGTTTCTGAGTGATGGACCGCAAAGAACACCTCAGGATGTAGAGCTACTTTATAAAGCTCTGGAAGAACCCCTGCTGTTGCAGCGCGCCCAGTCGGTCCTCTACCAGAGCGATCCAGAGGAGTCAGAGAGCTACACGGCTGACCTTACAGAGAGCCTCGGCAACAGTGGTCAGAGTGGTGGTGGGCAGGGAGACAATCGAGCACCAGACTCACCTGCCCACGACTCTCTGTACACCAGCATTACCAACCTGCGGGACTCTCCCTACCCCGACAGCAGTCCTGAGCCGCTGGAGGTTGTGCCGCGTTCAGCTCAGCCCCCTGAAGAGCTGTACTACAGCTCTGGGAGGCCTGCTCTCGGTTCTCGTGGGGCCCCCATGCAGACCTTCTATCAGGCCCCACCTCAAAGACCCAGTGGGGAGGGACTCCAGGCTCAGGAGCCCGCCCACACTGAGGGAGATGGACAGATGCAACTGGTCACCAGCCTGTGACTGGAGCCTGAAGGAGGCGGCTGGAAACTGTCGTAACGGCCAGAGCCTCCTTTGAGCGGTCTCTTTCTCATGTGTCTCCACTCTCTGCTTATTTGGTTGCCTTTATTTCTCTTGACTTTTATTTAACTTGCATATGAGAAAACTGACTGAGCTTATGGGGGAGTCACAGCTAACTCTGCTGATGCAGCCTTTATCGTCAACTCTCCCCCATCGTCTGGATCTGAGTGATGGGTGTTTTTCATCAGAGCTTTTGATACCTCTGTGCAACCCCAGTTTTTGGTACCCTAAGGCCAAGTCCAGCACTCTGAATGTACCAATCTACTCCCCCCTTTACCTTTGGATATTTCAAAACTTTCAAACTTTGTTAAAAGAAATGTATGTGTTCAGACCTGCCTCAGGAGATGAGGATATTGTTTTATATTTTGTCTCATTTCCTTTTCTTACCATCTTTAGATTTTTTTTTTAAAGTCATCATTTGATAGGGGTAGTTAGCTGTGCAGACAGGGAATATTGTACACTATTATTACCTAAAATGTCTCACAGAAAGCTCTTCATCGTTGCCAAAAATATCTTTTATTGAGCCAGAACAGAAACTCGAACATTTACAAGGCAAATACACACACCCACACGCACACACACTTGTTCTCTCTCTCTCTTTCTCTCTCTCTCTGTCACACACACACTCACGCATCCTGAAGTGCTTGTTTCTGAACATCAAAAAAAAAAAAAGCAAAGACAATACTCCATTTAAGTAGAAGGGAGCAAAAGCTTTTGTTCCAAGCAGGCAGTGGGAGCTGAATCAGTGTAGTTGCCTTCATTTAGTCTCGCTGTGAATCACAAGTGTACAGAAGTGGAGTACAGGTGGAGACAGAGACTGAGGAGGTGCTGTATCATCCATCCAGAGCTGGAGAGCCTACACCCATAAGACTGGGCGACGCTCTCCGCTGTTCTCTGTGTTTGTTTGCTTTAGGCCTTTGAAACGTTAAATGACTGCCTTGCTGTTGTTTAAAGAGAGTATTCAGTTTCTAAATCCCGGGGCTGCAAGTGCACATTGCTGCCCCACTCCCCTTGTACTTTGCTGTTAGAGCCTAGGGTGAAACGGACTTTCTGTGTGTTCTTGTGGCAAACTGGACTGCAGACGTCACAGACACACTGACCGACAGTTGGTATAACCGTGTACATAGAAAACCACACATGAATCTACTTTATTCCTATTATGTAAATACAGACACCAGATGATCAAAAGCAACAAAAATAATAAATACTATGAAAATTACTTCTTGTACTACAACAAATTGTTGAAGGAAAAGAATAAAAATGCTTTGTGACCTGGATGAAACACTCTATCTATCTCTCTCCCCCGGACCGTAATCTCTCACTCTTTTCTTTTTTCCTTCTTTTTTTTTTTTGCCATGAAATTCCTTATCGATTCAATGGAGAGAGAAAATCAGACAAAAAGGCGAGTGATTAGGATGTGATGAAGATTTTTTTTTATTCTTTTTTATTTCATATCTAAAAGGGAAACAAATGAAACAAAACATGTACTGGCACAATTTTTTATGTGATAAAATCCATCACATGTTAATTTTTAACCTTCGACATTTCATAGGCTGAATTTCCAAACGCAGTGGGGAGATAGTGCTGTGGGGCAAGCGAGATAGATGTTGTCAAATGTCATTCTGTGCCTCACCAGCACATTGAAGCGTTGTGGGGTGACCAACTGCGTCCATTAAGTGATTCAGTTTTGCTCTTGTATTATTTGGAAGGTTTAACCAGATGAAATACTTTTAACATGGGTTTTAGCATGTAAAATAATGACATTTGTTTTGCTGTCAGAGAATATTGCATTTTGCTGTTTCTTAAAGATAGTTTCAGCATTACTCCAGAGCCTTATGTGACAACTCATTATTTTCCAGTGAGCATGTGTCCGTGTGCATGTAAGTGTGAATGTAACTCTGTGTGCTGTGTCAGATTTTTTTTTTCTAAGTGTGAGACTGTATCGTGCACACAACTTCAACAGGCTTTTTTCCGTGACAAGAATTGAATGCAAATCACACCAGGCGAGATACTCATCTGTGAAAGTTGCCATTACTCCTCCTCCTCAGACGGATATTGTTCTTATAGCTGTGGTCATGAGTGAGGAGGATGGGAAGAGTCAGTGCCTGGAGAGACAGGAGGTACCGCTAGAAGATGAAAATGACAAACCAGATTGACTGATTGGGAGGAATGTTTCTAATATGCCACCTGATGTGAAGCAAAATTAGCCATCAAATGATAAATGCTTCAAAGGGTTCCTGTCAATTGTTAAAATCCATTTGACCTTTTAAAAATGTCTGCCTTCTTTTATGTTTTTTTTTTTTTTTTTTTCAGAAGTGTACATATGTTTTGAATTTTTTGTTTCTACTGATTTATTCGCTATGTTCTTTTTTAAACTATATCCTTTTAAACCTGCAGCAAGTAAAAAAAAAAAAAAGCATGTGGTGCGATGACACAATTTGAAGAGAAGACAGACGCGTCTACCACAGTGTGACATTTGGCTGGGACCATAGTGTCCCACTTCTAAAGAGAACCCAAAGGACAGCTTTTAGCTGCGGCTCCTGGGGCCGAGAGAGAGAGAGGGTTAAAGACAGATAAAGACAAGGGATTACAAGGATTTGCTACTATTTCTTCAGGTTATTCTAATTACTCACCTAAGTACCATTGTACTGGCTGTGGAGGAAAATGAAGCTAAAAAAGGAGCCACTGGTATCATCACTTGAGCTGTAGGGGGAATGTCTGCGGTACTCATTTGATTAAACATGACCTGGATATGCAACTGAACTTGTGAACTCTCAGTGATTACAGGTTTTAAAAATTAGATCTGCTCTTGTGGTCTGGTTTGCCATGGTGATGGACTGCTGAAGTGGAGATCCTGTGGCACAGAAATGAAGACCACTGAATGTATTTTCTGAGTGCATGACTGGAGCAAGAACAAGTTATTCCACAGCTGTAGTAGTAATTGGAAACAAAAGATTGCCATCATTACCTTAATCCCTCTTTTTCTCATTATAACCATCTTTCATTTGCTGTATTTGATGCTGATCTCAGCAGAGAAACACTGCACTGATGACCTCCAACCAACCCCTCACAGGAAAGTAGGAATTTGTATCACCTTGGGTCTGCTTACGTTAATTTTTGCTGCTCCTCTTCTTTTCCTGTTAAACTCATCTGCATTTTAATATCTATCTCGATAGACTGCATTAGAACAGCACCTCTTTGTGAGTGTTAATTTGTTTTTTTGAAAGCTTTGTTTGTCCCAGATTAATATTTCAATAAACAGAGGAGGGCGGCACTCCGGTAAATGATAGTGATTATGCTGCAGAAGGTGTGCAGCCCACGCTGTTGGACAGAGTCTGGTAGTGTCTCACGCAATGGGAGTTACGCTGTCGTTCATAAGTCTCCAAACCTCTGATTATAATAATAACTCTGTGGGTGCTAATTTACCACAGAGAATTCACCGTTCTCCATCCTCTTTGTTTTTGGTCTTTGTTTGCAGATGTCTAATGCATTTCCCATTCAATGCTAATGTCAGAGTTAACATGTGTGCTTTAATAGTTAGAACTGTTGGATCCCAGGCTGTTGACACAGAGATTTCCAAGTGCTGCAGCTAAGCAGAGACAGCCGTGAAATTGATTTGTCTTTAATTAGATTGGGATTTCACCAGGGCTGTACTGTGTCCACACACAGCTGACCCTTTTCCACAGACATTACCGTCTGCTTGGCCTAAGCAAAGACAAACCAGGCACGACATCAGAATGCTGTCAAAATGAACTAAAGTGTAAAGGCAAGGTGCCCTGATGAGTGGGGTTAGAGTGGGGTGGTATTTAAAAATGGAGAACTAAATCCCGCCAGGTATTTAGCCGAGTGGTCGTGACCCTTATGAAGACTAGGGATTAAAAGACATATGTCAACATTTAAAAAAAAAATAGCTATGACTTGTATCTTATTGCAGTTGGATTTATTTTAATTTCTGTCATCAAGAAATGTATTCTCAAAAGAGGGGAATACCAGACAGCTGAGAATATACTTTCAAATATCCTGAGAATAACCGGCGGTCTAATAAACACCCTACCCATGAAATTAAAAGCATTCTCTAACAAACCCACCCTACCCGTAATTTGCCACTTGTGGTAATAGTCATCCAAAAGAAAAACTAATCAATCAAGTGAGAATAAAACAATATTCAGTAAAAAAGTACTGGTATTGTATCATACAGACAAAATATGAAATTGTGTGCAGATTCTGGTACACAAAATAATACAATTATTTTAAAAATATTTGCAAATAATATCATTACAAAATAAGAAGTTTGAGCTGAATAAACATTAATTTCCAAATCTCAATTTTGCACAACATAAAACCTTTAAAGTCAATACCTACAGCTGGTGTTAGAACAGTACTTCCAGTGACAATGTCCACTGTATATTGTACTTGACCTCCTAATGACACAACAGTCTCAGCAGATAGAAAAATTAAATTAGAAAAATGTAGTTTGCTCACAAACCAGAGGTCTTACCAGATGCAAACGTATTATTTGTCTGGTACATTTTTGGTTAAAATGAGTTTGCTTGTCCTTCTGTGAAGTAGCTCAGGTTGGGTTGAGTAGTCAGAAACTGTATTCAAGTAAGAGCAATATTACTTCAAAATATTACTGAGGTATAAAGAAAACATGTTGCAGTAAAACTGCTCCTAGAAGTACATTTGTTTCATCATGTTACTAATGTAAATGTAACTAAATGTAGCTAGGTGCCACCCACCTTTAGTTTGCATTTAGTTTTCTCACAGTAATATATTATTTTGGCCATAATGAAATTATTTTTAAGCTAAAACTGCACATATGATGGTTGTACAGGAAGTGAAAATACAATCAAAGAGCAGTCAAAATCTCCTTTATTGATTTTACTTTGAGGAAACAAAAAATAAACGGCTGCAGCTAATTGTTAAATATTTGAAGAGAGATGTCATTTATTCACTTTAATAAAGCATCCCAGGGATGTCAAATGATGATTTTTACCATTACTAATAAATATTAAAACACTTGGTGAAACAATGAAGAAACTTTATGCTCACAAACAACACCCAATGTCCCCTTGAGTGTTTGGCTGGTTACTCTCCTTAATATTGGTACTATACAATATTTTATCATTTTCTTTGCTGCCAATTAGAAGCCACATATCCATTCAACATATTCATGTTATAAAGTTCTTGTTTGTCAAAGGGAGAAAAACCAATGAAATTATGCCATCATTCATTCATGTGTGAGGCGGGATGTGGCTCCATACTCTGTGGCGTTAGAAAAGTGGGTTATGAAATCACCCAGCTGCTTTGAAAAAACTATTGAAAGGTTAACAGTTACCTATTTATATTTCACGTTTCAAGTTTTAACTGCCTCTAAAATGAAATATTTTCTCTTTAGTTGTTTTAGGAATAAAATAATCAAGCTGACATGCCTGATATCCAGATAATTCGCCACAACAAATTGTAACTAAGAGAAAATGAGCTAGATGATGTTTGGTCACTTACATGAGTTCTTAAAAATATTTGAAAACAAATCCACTGCCACATGGTAAAATTAATTTCAGAAGAGTTTGTGTATCTTTCGCTTTGTTTTTCAAAAACAAATATAAACTGGTGATTTTTTTCATTGATTTCTGGCTACATTAAATGTCAACAGAAATGTTAACATTGTTACCGACAATAGATTTGAGACAGAGTTTAAACTTTGCTGTACACAGTGGCACAAACACAGCGGGTGGCTTTTGAGTCGTTTTATGAGTCCAGTTTATCACGCAAAGGTCAAAACTAGATCAAACATATCCTTTACAGATTTATAAATAAAATATATTTCATCCACTAAAACTGCTTTTATAAACTGAAGTGGGAAAAGTTATGGGTTTGGATTTTATAGTGTAATGTTTACGAAAATAGAGCAGTAACATATTAGATATATAAATGTGTAATATTTCCTTAAATTTTGCTGTCAAGAAAACAGAATGTCTTGAAATATTTTAAAGAAAAGGTCTGAAAGCTTTTTTTGAGTCAGTTACATTGATTTTTTAAAAACATTTTTTTCCAGTTTAACCTTCAACACTTTCTGTTCTCAATGGAATATTTTCCCTCTTTGTGAAGCCACTAATTACTCACTTCGTTAGAGTAACCTTCCTTCTGAAATCACATTTTTGTTGTCAACAACATATTTCATGCCTGCCAATCTGTTACCTTTAGCTTCTTGTTTTTTCAAAGAACGTGAACACTAATGTTTGTATTAAGAAAAGTTGCTATTAAATAATCAATTTTACAATCTAAAATTGGTTCTTTAATTGGTCAGAAATGACTGGAAATTCAAATCTGACTCAGGGCCCTAGCTGTACTTGAGTCACAAAAACAAAGACTTGAGACTTAACTTGTGGTGTGAAGACTTGATTGGAACTGGAGGTCTGAGTCTCATGAAAAGATTCATGCAATCAGGTTCACAGTCAGCCATTAAGTGTGCATCATTTGATTTAATGACTATTATTCTCCCTTCTGAGTTAGTGCATGATTTACAGATGACTGCTTGTCAATATTGCACACAGAAAGTATGGTGATGGTTCGTTGCCACTGAGTTTATCTGTTTTTACCATTGAGCAGCATTTACAGTAAGTAAGATGCAGTAAATAAGCTTTGACACATATGTGTATGTTCTCTTGTTTAAGGTCTTGTTTGATTTATTCAGCAGGTATCATGAGCTATTAAATAGTTACAAACCCTCTAATTTCATGATGATGATAATATGTCTCCCAGACAGAATTATAATCCTCCAGATCGTTTCTAAGCAAAATATGAATAATTTCTTGAGGTCCGCTAACTTTTCAGTCAGGTCTTCTTGTTCTTGTGCATCATACTTTTACTCCGGCACCCACCACTGTGTCCTGATAATGAGATTTACATTCTCCTCGTTTTGTTCTGTTTTCACCACATACATAGTAATCTTAATTGCTGCTGTGCTTACTTCTGGGACTGTGTTCCCTCCTCACTAAACTCCTTCCTTTTGTAGACATTCAGCTTGTTCTTTCAGTGTTTTCTATTTCCAGATGCATTTCTAAAATTATTTTGCTCCTTTTGTTTGTTTTTTGGAAAAGCCCTGTTCTTTAGCCAAACACATTCAAGAGGTACATTAGTTTAATATAAGGATTTGAGGTTAATCATTTAAATTTATGATCAACAGAAACTCTTGCCATATGTGATGCGATTTAGGAATGTTAATTTTGCTCGTTTGATTTGAGACCTGACTTGGACTAACAGAAAAAGATTTGAAGGCTGAGTTTGACTTGGGAGAGCATCTCTGTTGTACACGCAACAGTTTTGATCATCTGGGTGAAGAAGACATTTTTTTATTCTTGAATAATTCAAAGAGCTTCATTAGGTGGCTCGTTGAACAAACAATCATCCCTCTGAAAATGTTCAGATGCAACAATGGACTGATTATTTGTATGCAGTGCTGTGAAAAAGTGTTTTCCCCTTACATCTTTCTTTTGTTTGCCTTTTGTAAAATTTGCATGTCTCAGATCACTAAACAAATTTTAAAAGCAGACTAAGAAAACTTGAGTAAATACAAAAAGTATTATTGAAATTAAACTGTCATTTCCAATGAGAAAAAAGCCTTTGACACCATCTTGGTTCTGTGTTAAAAAATAATTTCCCTTGTGAAATTATGAATTACTTGTGATCAACCTTAGCTACACCTCGGTTTATTATTGTTTGAACTGTAATATCAAGAATTCACCCAACTAGAACCTGACAACCTGGGTTTGGAAAAGCATAAACAGCAACACATTACCCCCCTCCCCCAATCCAAAGACACTTCAGAACATTGCTGAACAGAATTACACCAATAAAACAATAAAGACTATTTCAGTATATCAAAGAAGTATCCAGAACAACATCTAAAGCACAGCAGACCTCAAGGTGTTCGTGATCTAACAATAAGAAAGAGACGGGGCAAAATCTACATTCATGGGAGATTTTCAAGACCGAAACCAAGCTGACCAAAAATAACATAAAGCACTCTCATATATTTCCCCTCCAAAAGGATTGTTATGAGGCCCAATAACTTTAGTATAACATTTCATGGACTAAAGAGACATGGAGGAACATTTTGGAAGGTGACCTGTTTAAATTGATGGATAAAGATCAGTATTTCAGAAAGAGAGCATCATAGCAACTCCTAAACTTGTTGGTGGTAGTGTGATGGTCTGACTCCTGGATGACATGCTGTAATTGATGAAAACCTGAATTCTGCCAGATTCTGAAGCAAGACTGTCCAGTCAGCAGGTTGTCACTATAAACTCACTAACGCGTTGGGTTATGCAGCAGAACTATGATCCGAAGCTCACCTGCTGACCCAAGTCCGCCTCTAAATGTCTCCAGAATGAAACAAAGACTTTGGCGTGGCCTAGACAAACTCTAGCCCTTAACAGCATCTTCACATTCAAAAAGTATTCAGTTCAGCTGAATTGCAAGTGGGCCATGTTTTCTCCACAGTAATTAAAAAAAAGCGTTGCTAGTTAACACAACCGTTTACATTTCTTTCCACCAAGGTTGGCACAACCATTATTAGATTTAAGGGACAATTGCTGCTAAGGGATTGGTTCCCTTAATTTCTTTATTTTTTTTCCTTTCAGCTTTTTGTATGTACTCAGAGTATCTTTATGTAATATTTAAATGTTAACTTTAGATATAACTTTGAAAAAAAATAAAATTTCTCAACATTGTGTAACTTAGAAATAACAGTGAAAACCCTTCTACATGAACACTGTAAAAATCTGGGTCAGAAAATAGCTGACTAAAAAGGTTTAAACAGGATTTTCTCTTGTCAGTGATAATTATTCCTGTCACCAGACATAATGATCTGTTTTTTTATACTTTGCTTTCAGACTCTGTTAATTGGATGTCGCCAGGGTTTAAGGCATAAATTCATGCTTGTATTATATCTGGTCAGTATTAAATATGCAGGTAATCCTTAAATACATAGAATAAGTTTAGTTTGTTCTCATGATGACAGAAGATATGAGCACTAAGGTGCAGTGGGATTCTATAGATAGCAATGTTTCTAGGGCATTCTGTCTTCTGTGTGTGGGAAATTTGTGTGAATATGTACAATCATTTTAAAAAGTAAGTAAATCTTCTTTAAGTCTAAGGTTTTGCATATCAAGAAATACTTTTTTTTTTTTTTAATAATCTGGTCTGGTTCAGTTTATAACATTAGGTAACCATATCCTCAGTTACACAACACAACATATTCCATTCCACAGCAGGATGTGAGAAATAACCACACTCTTTCAATTTTCCATAAATGGGTAAGTAGCAGCCAGGTCATGCTAATCAAAAGCACTTAATTAAGTGATCATTAGAGGGCATAAGTGCCTCCATGAAAGCAATTTTGGTGGTTTGCTTTTCTAAATGACAACACAAAGTCAAAGAGGGAACATGCCACCATCGGTCTCGGAGAAAAGCAAATGCTGCATCTCGTCAATACGAGGAAGATTATGAGATAATTTCCTTCCACTCTGCGGTTGTTATTCTTTCATCAGTAACATTATTAATTAATTGGGAACATTCAAGATAGCTGAAATACCTAATACCCATGGACATCACAGCAAGTTTACCCTATATTCAGGCCTCTAAACTAAATCTCTAGCAGCTTCTGTTTGAAGGTCAACTGTTCCAGATTGTTACAGTGCAATAAAGAGTAGTGGAAATTGGTGAAAAGGGAAAGGTTCTTCATTTGAGACAGAAAATAGTAGCTTGTATTTCCAAAGTTGCATTTAAACAAACTATACGAATTCTAGAAAATTGTCCAGAGGACAGAAAAAACAAACATTTCACCAAACACAAGACATTATACCATTGCACTTGTCTTTCCATGTTGGTTATAATCAAACAGTCTGAATCCCTAAAGTCTCTGCAAACGTAAGTGCTCTAGTCAAATTTGAGGCCATCTGCCCAGCAGCTGAGACTTAGTTGAAATTAGGTCATGCAACAGGATAGTTATCCCAAACACGGCCACAGATCTACAGAATGGCTTGGAAAGAAAACAAACAAGGTGTTGCAAATGACCACTCAAAGTCCAGATTTTAATTAATATTCTGGAATTAGACCTTTAGAGCACAATGAGAAGTGATTTTCAGCAACACTGAAGTACACCAAGCTAGAATCACTCCGCATCCAGCATGCGAGAGACTGATCAGGTCATAATGATGATGATTTCTTCAAGTTACAGGAACTAAACAGGATCTGGACAATAATCACAGGATATCAGTTATTCTTGACATTCTGCAGCTCTGTTTTAGCTCTTTTTTTGTTAAATAAATGAAGTGTCAAGTGTTTACCTAGTTTTAAACTTAATATGGACCTATATTTAAGATCATTTTTAATATTTCCTTTTTAACATGACTTTGAATATATTTATGAATCTGTTTTCGTACTACTGACCATTTCTCATTTGATCATTTCCTCCTCACAGTTTTTCCTTTGAAAGCAGTCTGGGCCAAAGGGACAGTTTTCTGGGAGGGTTTCTATCATTGCAGGTCAGAGCGGCCTTGCATCAGAACACTATAATAAAAAAATATATAGCAATATTCACTCGGGATGTTTTTGGAGACATTCTAAAGGTGTAAAATATTTTGTGCTAATGTGGATGTAGTCGTGAGCTGACGCACCCTAATTGCTTGTGTGCTTGTTATGTGCCAGAGTGATAAAAAGGTAATAACCACCCAAAGTTATAATTAATTCTCTGCAATTCTGTATTAAAATTAACTTTAATATCCCCGCCTCACAATGCGAACTGGATTTGAAAAGTTATCTTTACACCCAGAGGTTATGTTTAATTCATTGGCCTTTTCAGCCGGCCCAAACTGCATTGTGCTGTTCGCTGGAATACTGTGGGATATGGCGTACTGAAGCCAAGCAGCTCATTTCCTTCCTGAGTCAGCACGCCTATGAGCCACACAGCACGCATAGGCAGATTTGACCAGGTGGTAGGGATGAGGATTATACTCAAACAATGATCTGTGTGCAAAGCACACGCCATAAAGTGATCATAGACACGTAAGGAGAAGCACATTGGGGAAAATGTCAGACAGCTTTTGGCTCCTGAAGGGAAGGCTGAGCAGAGCTTTGCTTAACAAAAATGACCCTGAGTGAAAGCTATCATGGTGCTTCCAGAGCATCATATATGTTTGTATAGGTACACACAGACCTGTGGGGATAATTACTCTGCTGTGTTCGGCTTTCTAAAGCATCAGTCAAGGTTAATTAATCATACTGTGTGGTGTGATCCCTCATGTAATCTTTTAATAACTGCACTGTGAGTGCAGATTACTGATTTCTCATTGCAACACCATTTGTGTGCCATTTGCCAAGGTAGTGCACAGCAGCACTCTCCGGGGTAAGAATAAAAAATTATGATCAGCTAGATCAGTTAGGAATGGCTCATTAAATCATATGTATTGCAGCTTTCCTTCGCCTGCATCTTCACTCTTTGATTGGAGTTCAGCTCTCACTGCATTTTATTTCTTAGCTGGAGGATCAATAGCTAATTCACTAAAGTCTAAAAATTAGCTGCAAACAAATGCATGTAAAAAAAACAAAACACTCATGCAATCAAACACTTTGCCATACTGCATAGTAAAGATGAACTGTATGTTTTGCACCTATCCATGCATCAGGCCAGCCTTGTTCATGTCCTTTCCCTGACACTCCCTAGGAGACGAGGCTTGGAGGCATTGACCATTCAATCACCCTCTTTTCACCAGTGCAACTGTAGCACCTTCTTGCAAAAAATGAAAAAACAAAAAAAATATATCCAACATGAGCAACAAAGCCTGCAACCCCTGCCATGCTCACTTCCTGGCATTCAAACTATCTCAAAGTAAAAAAGGGGCTTTTTCAAGGTCACTGCACATTTAGGGAAGCTTAAAATAGAGTCAGACGTTGACAAACCGGGGCTCACAGCGACTGTCAGCAGATCCCAGGAGATAGAGAGGAGATGTATTAAGTTCAGCATGAGCCCTTATGTGTTTGTGTATGAATGTAATTACTACCATACATCAAGCCACAGGAGCAACCAGCCTGTGACATACGGCATTTAACACTTGAATTACCAAGTGATGTGTGGCACACTTCCAGCCCCTTTATTAGTTAGGTCAGAGCACTTTACAGTATAAGAATACAGAGACCAACCCAAACACACTCCCTGATTGCACAGAGGGATCACACAATAGCCAATCAACTGCGCTGTGATGGCGATTTTGTTATTTATTTTATTTTTTTTTATTTTTTCCTCCAACAAAAGCATGTTGTTAGCTTCCCAGTGACTGATGATAGAAATCCGAAATCAGTTTGAGATTCTTCTGCAATCCGGAATAAAAACACAATTTCATTTGCATAACTCAATCAAAGCTATAAAAGGCGAGTCAGTGTTGACGATGTTCCCCAGTGCTTCACGGCGCATGACTCTTTACTGCCACCTTGTGATAAAAACTGCAGTGTAACAAAACGGTGAAAGATGGAGATAATCAAGCAGTGAGATCCGCTAGGCAACAAATTTATTTAAGATTTGAAAGGCAAGAGACTAGAGTAATAAAAGTGATAACTAAACTAATTAAGATAGAATGATGCAGTCACACACAAAAAATGCCTCACAACTTAATTAATATAAAATATGCAGGATTTTTTGCATAACAAATGTAAATTAATATTTATTAGAAAAAAAGAAAAAATACCAACATAGGCAAATTTGTAAGGATTATTGTGAATAGTTAGTCTTCAGCTGTGATACAGAATACATACTTACATACATACATAATTATTAACCTGGCAGATTTATATGTAAAATAATTTTATTAAGTTCATTTAATCAAAAGGTTTCTGACAGTAAAAGAGGCAGGCATCTCTATAACAATATAAAAGGAAGATCGATTTTAAAAAACTAATTCATGTGTTTTTATTTTAAAAAACAGCCTGTAAAAGTGATTTGCAATTGTAAAAACCGTTACAGTAACAAAGCCATTCTTATGAATTTTTTGAATGACCAGATTTTTGGCTTTTTTTTTGCTGGTATTTTTACAATTTATGTTTTGGTGAGGAGCTCCATGTCTTTAAGATTGGGTGCCTCCCTGCCATCACCCTAATCTTTACCTGTTGGATTTACATCAGGAATCTGGCCCTAAAATATTATTCCTTTCATTGAGAATAAATGAGACTATCCGAATCTGCCAGGGATATATGATATTGGGTTTAACCGAAATACAATACCGAAATATTTATTTTAAAAATACCTTTCGTGTAGCTATACATATTCATAATATGTTTTATACAGTGAAAAATATGTTTTTCTCTAGCCCTTACATGTGGCACATTCCTGACATGTATGTAGTTCACCCACTCCTTTGGTTAAGTTCAACAGTCAAGATTTTCTTGCATGAAAATCATATTGATAATTGCCATCACAACCAGGATAAGATACCTGATACGGTTGTTAAAATAGTTATAATTTCCAATTCTTAAGAATATAATAGAAACAAGCACATTTAAATGCTTAAATTTGTTTTCAAGACATTTGACACACATCTTTTGATTATTAAAGATTTTTTTTCGAAGACAAAAGGTGTGTATGTGTGTGAAATTTATAAAATAACTGCACTTAAGCCTAAAGGTTATGTCAGGAAATGTCTCACACAGTGACAGGGATGTTATCATTATTATTATTATTATTATTATTATTATTATTATTATTATTATTATTATTATTATTATTATTATTATTTATATGTATTATACATATATAGTATATCATATTTATCTATTATAATTAATTTGTTGGTTTTTCAGGGTATGTTGTCTCCACGTCAGCATCCTGCAAAAAAAAAACAAAAAAACATTTAGTTAGAAAACAACATCAAAACAAGAACATTTTAACATTAAAACATTAATATAAATATTTCTTGACTTACTGAAGCAGCAGCCTTCCCGACCCTTCTAGGGACAAGGGTGTACAGAAAATGGATGGATGGACTTACTGGTGTTGCAGAGGGTCTGCTGACTGGTTCCTGGTTGGAGTTAAGCTCGTTCACCAAAGTCAAAGCAACGTAAGGCCTGTTGAAATCTCCATTGGCAGTTCTGGAGATAAACACAAATTGCAACTGAGATTTGAGATGCAGCAAAAATAACAGCAACATGCGGTATTCAGGATTTTTCTAAGCAGAGATAAGAAGTTCAAAAGTTTAAACTAGTCTGTGTGATACTGGCAGGGTGGAGAGAAGCACTTAAATTTCCCTCTTGGAATCTTGAAGAGCAGTGGGGCCAAATCAAGAAGAAAAACACGTGTGGCAGACAAAAAACTGGCACATGTCCTAGGTTTCTCTTTGGTCACACATTTGAAGGTGCAACGACATGGCGAGTGGCAGCCTTACCGCTGATCTGGCAGCAGTGGTTGTTCTTCAGCGTGATGATGAGCAGCAGCCCCTCCGCCATCCAGCTCCCTGAACACGGCGAGGTAGTTGGCGATTATCATTTATCAGGCAGAAACAGAAACACAACAAGGTGTGAGAACAACGGGTCATTTTGTTTGACCACATCAAAATGTTTCAGATTTGTTCATCATGTTCGGCTATTTTATCTTCTTTGCTTTTCATTCTATTTCACACTCTGTTACTTTTCCCTCTCACATGCAGCTAAATTTATTCCTTTGTGGCTTACTTGTGTTTCTCTTACTGTCACGTTCTGAGCCACAGTGAAATAATAGTTGGACATATTTACATTTTCCAGCATTTATAGATGTTAACTGTATTGGTTCATTTAAAACATACCTCTTATTTCCTCTTCCTTTAGTTCCATTTATTCCGCCTGGCTCCTCGTTCATGTTCCTAAAGCTGACACACACAATAGTTATTTTCAGGTCAGGCTGTCAAGTTATAAATAAAGGAATCAATAATAAACACATTATGGTATTTAAAGCGCACCCGTTCATTGGGTTGTCATCAGATTGAGTGGGGGTGTTGGGAGTTCTCTTGTTTCCACTACAATACAGATATTAAACATTATTTAGTAAGGCATAATCAGCTCATTCAGAAGCTGTGCAGGTAAAGCGACACATCAGTTTAAACTAGATTGCAAATGTGACTAATTTTAATAATCCCTTTTGAGTTAAGTGAACCTTTTCAGGAAACGGGGATCTGAGGAGCTTTGGCATCACCTAAAGAATCGATAGCTTTTAGCAGATTAAAGTCCAGACTCCATGATGTTTATGATCTTACAGACACACTCTGTCAATCCTGACAAACAAGCTAAGAAAAAGGGGGTCAACTGCAAAGGCATCAGTCTAACCTCACAGCACTTTGAAGTGAGTCTCGGTCATTTTCACCACATCCACGTGGATCTCCTCCATTCCTGTAATGTCCAGAATAAACAAGTTAGTTCCTACCTTCACCGATCTCCTCTGAAAGTAGTTTCCAATGTCAGCTTACCTGACGTCAGCATTGTTTTGTCCCTCTAAATCTCCTCCTTGAACCATTGGGAATCCACTTCCTTCTTGGTTTCTTAATAGGAAGTTGAAAAGCATTAACGGCTAAAATAAGTTAACCGAATTAGTGAAGAATAACTTTTGCAAGGGATGTAACTCAATTTAAGGATAGAAATTCCCTTTCTTAAGTAACTAAAGCTTACTGGTTATAGTATATTTCTTAAATTTAGACAAAAGTGGTGAAACATGCTAAGAATAAGGCTTACCTTTGGAGACAGTTGAATATCCCACCTCTGAAAAAGACCACAACATGTTGTTGATTCCTTAAGGAAATCCACTAATCAATTATTAGCACTGGGTTGTAAATATATGAATGTGTGAATTCAGTTAGGGCCCATCTCCTCAATTTTAAAAATTGACATTTGGTTTTTATGATCTACAGGTTACAATGAAAAATAGCCCAACTCCTGCGCCTACTTGTATTTATTCTAAATGTATTTTATGCAGTGAAATCGACACAGCAGCCGTTTGGAAGTAATTTTCCCTTGACGTACAGTACAGATGGCAGCGGGGGTGATTCAAGATGGCAGTTCTCAAGGAGAATTCTAATAGAAGTGAGAATGAATTAAGGCCCAAAAGAAAAAAAAAGAGGAAGCAGAATAGGGTTTTTCCTCACTGTGGTGAAATGTGAAACCTGAGCATGGGCATGAAAATAAAACTTAGATCTGAAATGCTTTGATATGTTTTGTAATGTTTTCACTGTTTAGTTAAAAAAATTACCTGACTTCATTATTTGACCTGAAACTGAAATGTTAATTTCTAACACAATTTGTAATTTATGGCCTTCAGGAGGCTACTACAGGTGTTACATTTGTAATGCTAAGACAATGGAAATACTTTTAATAATAAAGAGCTTCTTTTGTAAAACAAACAAATAAAGAGAGCTTATTGAATTACCGATTTAGAAATGGACTTACCTCTTGTGTTTTTTCCAGCAGGTGTAAGCGATTAGTCCAAAGCCAACAAGTAGGATCAGCAGAACTGCAATCCCTATAGGTGACAGAAAAAGGGGAAAAATGTTGAACAGATCGAAGGAAGAAACACAAGGTCAGATATTTTGCTTTCACTCACATCCAAGGTTACTTTGATCCTGGATTGGTGGTGCAGGACTCACACTAAGATTCCCTGATGGAAATTTCTCTGCTTGAAATTAAGAAGTCACCTGTTTATAATAACATCGCTAAAGATAGTGTAATATATATCTATATCTATATATATATATAGAGAGAGAGAGATCTATATATATATATATATATATACATATATATATATATATATATGTATATATATATATATATACATATATACATATATATATATGTATATATG
>CAEGAE010062339.1:0-50666 GCA_903067095.1 Girardinus metallicus | reverse complement strand
CCCATACTCCCAAACAGATTCCCTTCAATACAAAACAAGTGATGACCAAAATCTTCCTCTTTATGGTGTATCACACATATTATTGGCTCTGTTTTCATATGAGTAGAACAAATAGAATAAAGAATCACTAGCAGTTCTCTAAAACTGAATAAACACACATAAAACCTAAAGAACACCAGGCATAGAAACCTAAAAACTATCAGAGGCTTGCTGATTTTCTCAGTTACTGAAAAGAGAGATTCCGTGACATAATTCTAGTTCTTCTATCAAACTTTAAACTTAAAAGGTAAATTTAGGAAAAAAAATGCTTTCAGGCTTGAGAAACACTGAAGTTTTTCAACTTCAGAATAACCTGACAACTTCCTCACCACGTCAAACAAGATCCGAATCGAGACTCCTGGCAGCTCTTAGCTTGTTAATTTGTTTAGATAGTAGTCTTCTGAATGTTTTCTATTAAAAACATTGCTATTTCATATTAGGTGTACAAATTAGTTCATGTTTGTTTTTCTTTATTAATCGTTAAGTTTTTTTTTTTTAGTTTCTTATTATTTTAATAGTTGACTAACCAATAACTAATATTCTAGATTCTTGATTCTGTTGTTGAGTAGTTGTTAACATCTCATTAAAACAGTATTATTATTTTTTTTCATTTATTCTCAGTACATTTGAAATCCTGAAGAAATAAGATTTAGAATTTTGTCTTTTGAGTGACATACAGATTGGATAAGGAAGTGTTAGGATTTAATATTCACATAGATTTTTTATGGAGTTATGAGATTAGGCAATTTATGAATATTATTGAACTTAAATGCTATTTAACTGCTACATATTAGTCATAGTGAATGCCACATGTTTTGCAATAATGTGAATTGCAGAGGATTTCATCCTCACACGTTTAAAAAATTTTGAAGTTTTTTGTCTTGTTGTTTCTTCTTGTTTCACCACCAGATGGAGAAGGTAGAGGAGGACTTGATCCGCTCCAAAACCCTAAGGGAGAACCAGGCCAAGGAGTTCTCTCTGCAGCTTGATGCACTGAGACAGAAATACGAGCAGCAGGTTTGTATGAAGCTGGAACTCTGTGTTCTTGTTGCTTTTGTTCCAAATAGTAACATGTTGTGAGTGAAAGCTTAGCCTGCCAGAACTGACAACCTTTAGGAATACTTTGCTCTTTCCTATCTGTTCTGCCAGATATTTCTCGTGTTAAAGGACACGCTTTACATTACGCTTCGATTCCAACCCAATAAATATTTTTATCATGGCTTTTTGAACACAAATGCGGGCTGCATGGTTCATTTGTCATCTTATCTCTTTAGGTCGCTTTCAATTTAGAGTCAAGATAAAATTTTAAAACAGATCAACTGATGGAGAAACATTAAACCATAGAATTAAATGTTATTTCACACAGCTGAATTAATTATTTAAGCCATGAAAAACACTTGAGACTAATTTAACATTTTCACGTACGTGCTGATTGAGTATAAAATAGAAAATATATAAATAACAATACCCACTGTTTTGGAAGGTTCTGTAAATTACATGAAAATTAAGGCCGTTTCGTCTCAGCAACATAATCAATCGCTGAAAAATGTAGAAAAATACAACCCTTAACATGAGCACATTTATTTTTTGGAGGAAAGAAAAATCAAGGTAGAAACTATTTTTAAAATTCAAATATTTATACCACTAGCAATTCCTAAAATATATAGATTGGTATTTAGTTTATTCTTTACTTGTCAAATTGATCAAAGTGCCAAGGAACTTTTATTTTGAATGTATGACTTCCTGTTCTCACATGTTCTAAATATAATATGAAACAGAGGCCTGTTCCTCTTAGGCACTTTTCAAAATGGAAAAGGCAAGAGATTTCTGTATTCAAGTTAGGTAGTTGGTGTTGATCTTAACAAATCAAGAAAATGCGACAAGTAAATAGCCACTCTCCGTAACTCCCAATGTCTGCAGCCTGAGCTCTAATAAGAAAAAACTGGGGCTTGACGAACATGTCTGGGTAAGGATTAGAGTTTGTCTTGCCACCACATTCAGTGCAGAGGATGGTAGGGGAAATGAAAAAATAATAAAAATAGAAGCACAAATGGAGATTTTTTATTATACAAATAGTTCTGGTTGATTTGGTGTGAAACAGAGGATAAAAATATGGAGAACAATTAAGGTCAGTGATGCTGTGGGCCTATATCTCTCCATACCAGAGCTGATAGCATCATGAACTCTTAAAGGTGCCATTAGAGTTTACTTTAAAATTCTGATAATCTCTGCCAGAGCATTTGATTTTTCAGCTTGATAATGTGTCAAATTAACACAGGAATGGTTCCCCTGATTCTGTAACCACTTTTATTACATTATCATGTAAAAATTAAATTGTTGCATGTTTTTTTTCCTTACTACACAAATGGACTCAAATTAAAGTTTGGATTTTTGAATGTGAGATTATGCAATTGTAATAATCGGCACAGAGTGCTGCGTTTGAATTTACTGGTCTCATTCTACAACACAAATATTGTTAAGTTTAAAAAGAAACAATAATAATAGGCTTGCATTGCCCCATGTTGACATGTACTGTGTGACCATGTGACACACCATAAGGGTGCACCACTAACTGCTGTAACTTCTCCATTTCCCTTCCGTATCCACAGCGTGATTGCTTTCCAAGCACCAAACTGGCACCAAACCTGTGCGTTAATAAGCATGCTAACTCTCATTTTCTGGCTAGATAGAGTTTACGCTGCATGTAATTTGTGGTAGATTGATGTGAATGAAGGGGTATGAGGCCAGTGTTACTTCCAAGGAGAGGGGAAACCATTTCCTTCCTAACATGCACCACGGCTGAATAGCTGTGGTGAATTGCGATAACCGTTTCTTAAAAAAAGAAGAAGAAAAAAATCTTTTAACACTGGAGAGTTGGTGGAAGATACACATATTTTAACTGATATCAAACAATCCAGGTTAAGTTGTCTAAAAGTAAATATTGTTTCCCCCAAACTCTGATTTGCTGCAACAAGGTAATGGTTTTCAAGATGTATAATACGATGATCATCGTCTGCTGAGGTGGTGAAGCTGGGATGGCCAAACATGGTGATCAGGAACACTTTTCTCTATAAGATAAAAACACAGACGATTGATTTAGCTGTCTGGTGAGAGTTTTTTCACATCAGTCAATGGAAATGCATTTGAATGGACAGGTATACAATTTTATTACTTATGAATGCTATTTCATGTTCAATTCTTTTTTCACATGAGCTTTTTGACAATTTCTTTGTGAGCTCCCAGTCTCTCAGGCCTGCATGTGTGTGTTGTTGCTTCTGCTCCAGAAAGATTGGTGTCACAAGATTGAAGGGGTCATGGTGCTGGAGTCCGTTCGGAGAAGCAAATTCCCTCCAGGGCGGCTTTAGTGATACTTTTAAGTGGAGAAATAGATCAGAGGGGAGCTGTTGGCCAGCTGACCCTCCACGCTGTCAGGCACGGTTTCTGGATCTAGCTTAAATTCAGAGCGGTCTTATAGCTGGTTTGAAGTCGAGAGCTTAACACTTAGGGGAAATGCTTTACAGCTTTACTCTTCATGTGTTAGACTAGCGCATTAAATGAGGAAGAAATCTAGTTTATGGATGTATAAGTATATAAGTAGATAGAACACGTCTCTATTCACTCTCTTTGGAACTTTCTGTCCACCAAACCCTACAATGAAGAGAAGATGGTTGCCTTTTTTCCATTTCAGAATTTAACTCCAGCCATGTTTCCACTTGAGACCAGTCTTGTCTGTCCTCTTCAGAGCAGAAGAAGCCCTGTTACCTCACTGTCCAATCTCAATTTGTACCACATAATTCTGTGGAGCTCCAAATTGTGCCCTAACTGACTCACTGTTTCCTAGAAAACTGCCACGCTGGTCCCTTTAAGAACCGCAGCATCCTGTACTGCATGTGTCTCGTGCGTAATGTCACATCCAGGCTCTTTTTAGGGAATACTCTCTGTCTGCTTCTCTCCTCCAATTGTTTGATTTCACATTATATCAGTGTTGCCCATTTCTGTTATCCAGAACACCCATGTTATTAGTCTATCAATCTCTGTCAAAGTTTTGATAGAGTTCCTCCAACATAAATCTAATGAGTTTTGTGAGGCAGCATATTCTGCATGGATTTGCAGGCGTTTCATGTCTGAATGAGTCGTTAGTAGAGGAGACATTTTATCTGTTGGGTTTTCTATAGTATCAACATCACCAGTAGCAGCATAAGAAAGATGATCTTCATATTTTTAAGCCAGTTTTGGATAAAAAAAAAAAAAACATAACACTTACTAACTTATTTCTAGTTTTCTGTAAAAATGGGTCGAATTTTCACTTTTCTGACGGCGTATTAGAGCAATTAAACAAAAAAAGGAAGTTTCTAGTAGCCAAAGCATAAAATATGTTTTAATAGTTTGTGTTTTATTTGAAGGAATAAAAGGCAAAACAAAAATGTGACATATCCAAGCCAGACTGTCAGATTACACTTTCACTTATAAGCCTCTTAGTATTGACCTTTCTCTCAGGATGATTGGCAAAACTAGAGTGCCATTCAGAAGTTTAGATGAACTCTTCATGGTTGGGTCGCTATATTCTAGAGGAGCTGTTTTTTCCATCGTTTTTGTCAGGATAAGTATGGAAAAACATTTGCTTTTCCAGACTTAATTCCATGTTTTTTGTCTAAATGTTGTCCTTCCTTCTTTTCTTCTTTGAGTATTTATGAGCATTTGTCCTTAACTTTGTCCTCACTCTTTAATGCTTCTTTTCTTTCCTTCCACTCTTCCTTTTGCTATGACTTCTATCCCTCTTGTTGTCTCTTCCTCCGTCCTTCGTTTCTTCTTTGTGTCCTGATTTTGTTCATTTATTGTATCATTTGTAATTTCTTCTTTACGTCTTCCTGTTTCCCTTCATTTTGTGTCCTACCTCTTCCTTATCTATTTCCATTCTTGTCCTGATTTCTTTCCTTTTTTTTCTTCCTTCTGTTTTTTCCTTATTTTTTTAGATCCTTTTGTTCCTTCTGTGTGTTGTACTTCCCTTCAAAGTGTGCATTTCTATCCACCGCCATGTCTTTCGTGTTCTTCTTTCTTTTTTCTTCCATTTTCTGGTCCTGCAGGTGTTACGTGCTAACATTGCTAACAACACATGTCTGACATTAATTTATGATGAATGTTTGCATAGAGTTTTGAAATAGTAATATAAAATGCATAAGAATCCTTTTTTGAGTAATGAGTTGAATGTTTTTTGGGTTTTACCAGTTTTTCTTAACAGTTTTTTTTTTGTGGTCGATTGACGGTATAAATTACAAGTCAACTTGGGTAATTTCAAAAAAGAAAGAATTGAGTGCACAAGTTTTTTCTTCTAGTGTAGTTCTGGCTGAATATTTTAGCCCTTGTTGCCAAAAATGGTAGAATCCATTTAAATTAGTTAGTATGCTGGCACAGACTCTTCTTTTTCAGCAAAAGTCCACACATTTTCTACAGGGCTGAATTCTGGGCCAGTACAGAAGCTTAATATTTTATTGCTGTGTGTGTTTAAGATTAAGTTGTCGATTTTGGGCAAAGTTTATGAAATTTGAGATGATTGAATGCAAACGTCTGACAGTCGTTGTGTAGCAAAACCAGAAGAATAAAGCTTTGACCACCAAAATGAGCATTTATATGGCCATCCCTACTTTTTAAAGTTGGAATCCAGCTTCCTGGAGATATTTCCTCATTCATCGCCCACTCTGAATAGTGTTTGGTGTTCACAGCCATTGCCATGGACAGAGCAGATATCGGGCACAGAGGCTGTCGATCTTCGCTCCTCTGGTTGGCCAGGTAGGGTGCCGTCATGCACAATGTGTGCGAATTAGCTTCAAAGCAGGGAGGCTAGTGGGCCCCGGGCCCCTGCTGTCCTTTCAGAGATCGGGCTGGGCCAGAGCGGCGGGACGATGTGGGGGTTGCTTGTCCCTCACTCCACCACAGGGGAGTGGGAAAAGAGTCTGGGAAAGGCTTGGGAGCTCCACCGGCCCGGCCTTCACATCCCAGCAGGTGACTCCTCTTACAGCTCAGCTAGAAAATGGACTTGCTTCAACTGACAGGATGATTAAACCCTGAAAAATTTAAGCTTTTTGTCCCATTAGAAGCATCTATGAACCTGTGACGCTATATATTTAAGTTTTTGCCAGACTTAAATCTTCAGGATATTTATGTTTCAATCTATTCCATTTATAATATTTTCATAAATCTTTTCTCTTGAATGTTGGATTTCACCCACAAGATGGATAAACCTTAAACATCCACACAAATATCTTTTAAACTTTGAAATTGAAACTGTCGTAAAAGGAGTGTCAAGAATCATTAAACGTCTTCCTCTCAAACTTTCGTACTTTTTCGGATTATAATAATCATCATATTCATCGCCTAAGCCGATTTTCACATTCTGTCAAGCGCATAGCATGGGGCATGGGGTGGTTACTGCCGCCAGATGGCTAACCCCTACCAGCTTTCTTACATAGCAGAAACCGGTGACCCTTTCATATGCCGACCTCAGAATGGGACGAGTGAGACCAGCCACAAGGGAGACACTTGGACATCAAGGGCCAGTCCCTACAATTAGCAGTGGGAGGTTTGAGGGTTGGGGGTGTGGGGAGCAGGATAGATGTAAACACGTCACATTATGTTTTCGTGTCTGATGATGTGAGGACGCACAAAAACTTTCCGCGTTCTTTTTAATTTTTTTTTTTCTACCACATCCCTTCTAATCTTGCTTAATTAGCCCTGCACTCTGGTTGGATGAAAGTGTTGGTGGAAACGGGACGATGAAGATAAAGAAAAACGTACATGGACAAGTTGTCATGACGACAAGGTTTGGAGCGCGTGTGTTGGCTGATGAAGTCTCTTTTTGCCGGCTTGTCCAATCAGATGGCTGAGCAGCACGCACAGCACGAGCAGGAGAGGACGCGGCTACAGCAGCAACACAGCGCGGAAAAGGACAACCTGGTCCAGGAGCACCAGCGGGAGGCGAGCAGCCTGGAGAGGCAGGCCAGGGCCACCCTGCAACAGCACCAGCAGCACGCCCAGGAGTGGAGGAAGCACGATGCCCAGGTAGGGGGTCTCGACAGATCAACCTTCACAGACACAGACACACACACACCAACACATGCTGACCCGCCGCTCTCCCGTGGATAACCGTTTCGCTTTTCGCCCATTGACGTTGTCCTGGGGTTTCAAAAGCACAGCGGGTTGAGACACTTTTTAACTTGAAGCAAGGCACGTTCTTACTCTGGGTGTGAATAATTTTTCTGATTGCTGCGTATTTCGTGCAAGAATTTTAAATATGGATGTGCAAAGAGAAAAATACTTATAAATGATGGCAAGTTTTGGTAAAAATACAGAGAAAACTAAAGGAAACAAGGCAAAACTAAGGAAACGCAAGAAATCTAAGTTTCGATATTAGTTTCTAATTGTTTAATTACCAAAGCAAGTTTCTACAAGCTACTATAAAGGTTTAAAACACTGAAGTTATCAGTTATGTATGCAACCAAGCTTTATTGTGTTATTATTTTTAAATCCACACTTTTAGACACCCTGGTGAGCTTTCCGAACTGCAGGCGAAGTGTATCTATTTTACAGGGCTTTGTCCTCTCACCGCTGGAAGTCGTCTCTCTCTGGAAAGCGCAGTTTATTCTCATATTACAGCATTTTCTTGCACAATGACCTGTATGAATTCTTAATCTGAATCAATGGACGTGTCAGACATTGAGGGGGCTATTCTTTTACGATTTATCCCAAAAACAGCAGGTCTTCAGCCTAAACCCCTCCGCTGGGTTTTGGGCGCTCTCCAGCCTGGGTAATAGATTGGCGCTCTGTGGGAAGCTATTTTATAAACCAGCCCCCAACTGGGATTGTTTTTGACTCGTCAGACTTTGTGGAGAAATGAAATTTGTCAGCATGGAAAATTTTTATTTATTGGATGTTGGCTAGAAGACGGTAATTTGGGACACCACTTGGGATGACACTTTTGGCGAAAACTGCTCACAATTAGTTAGTTTGCACTTTTTTTTAGATGAAAGTAAAAAAAAAAAAAGAGTTAAACAGAAAAACAATCTTTATTAAATTTGAGTATGTTTTCAAGAAACGATTTCTTAACAGAAAACAACACTTAAGCATTAAATACTTTGCCGCTCCCTATTCGTCTACAACTGATTGACACACCTAAGCATTAACAAACGAATTTATAGGTAAAAGCCATCCAGAAGTGCCAAAATAATATATTTCTATAGATTTTCCAAAAATGTAATTAAAAAATCTTATTGTTTCGTTTCATGATCTGATAGTCTTGAGAAGCTTTGTTTTCGCAGCATGTAAAAGTAGGACCCATTTGTGAGGATGTGATTTCTGGAGACGCCGTCACCACAGGACATGACTGCTCGCAACACACAGCTCCGCTCATGTCAAAGTGATGTACAGCTTGACAGATCTTGGCATCTGACGATGTTGGGGAGGAGGGTGGACTGAAAACAAAGTTCCCCCCAATCCTCATTTCATATTCTCAGTTCCTGTTGTTCGCCCGTTCAGCAGTTTAAAGAAGCAATATGACGGCTGTCTAATGTCAGAATGTCAAAATCAACCTTTCAGGCCATGAAAAGAAGGAATATACTATGACGATATCTCTGACAGTGACAACTACAGATTGGGTGAAGACATTTTTTAGTATAATGTTTGCATGCAGAGTGTTTTTCAGCCAGTTAAAACATTGCAAGGGTTGTTTCACATCATTTTAACCCTGGTTCAGATAGACAAAGCTGTAGTCTCAGCTTGTCTTCATGTTTAATAAGTCTAAAGTTGGCAAAGAAGGAGAACAGCCAACTTCAGTGACTCCCTCCCAGGATGAGTAATAGCTGCTCATCTCCTGGTTGTGGCAAGACTCTAATAAACAGCATTCCTGGCTCCCAGCTTGTGTTTGAGCAGGAGAGCGGATGTGTCGTCGCAGTAGCTGGAGGAAAGAGCTAAAAAATTTGAACAGGGACACGACTTCATCCCACCAGACTGCGTCAGTCAGCAAAGTGTGCTGCAACTCATTAGAAAGGCTGCATCACCCATCTGTTGCTCACTTGGGGTTTCTACATCATTTAGCACGCTGCTAAATGCACACAAATTCTTAATTAAGAAATTAATTAAGAATTAATTTCTTCTTAATTATTGTCCAGAACTTAATTAGAGTTGTAATTTAGGGTTCCGGTTTGTAGTTTTGATGGTCATTGACCTCTTCTTAGCTCAGAAAATTAGGTTTGCATCAGCATTGACTCTAACAGTGGTAAACGCCTTTTTTTAAAAGTTTTCTAAAGTGTGATGAGGAGATATCAGTCATTAGTCCGTAGTAATGCGATATCTCGCCGCCTGCAGTCAGCTGTGTGTGTTTCTGTTAGCTGATTAATGCCCCCCAGAGGATGAAGTGGTGCCTTAATTTGTTTCAGTGATCCAACACCAGCATGCATTCCTGACTACTGATTTTAACCCCAATCCATTTCATGTTTTTCCGTGTTTATTTTGTTGTTGTTTTTTTTGTTTGTTTGTTTTTCAGTTAGGGCAAACACCCAAACAATAAGTTGGCTTACTCATAAAGCTTTTTGAAATTAAAATTAAAAATGATTTCTACTCCATAAAAAAGAGAGACAATCTCCTTCAGGGGTTTTCACTAACTCATAAAAAGTCTGAAATACATTCAGGTTTTCTCTTCTTGGTCAACATTTACAGTTGGTTACATTCATAATTTGTATATTTCTTCATTTGCTTGTTCCAAAATATCACTGGAGGCACTGGCAGCATTTTGTTGTGGTTCTTTTTTTAAGCAATTCCAATGTCTTTCCCGCAGGGTCTTGGACACTTTTGCAGTTTGTTTAGGGAATAAAAATGGACTGATCCTTTACCAGCTCAGTTATCACAGCAAGATTAGGCATGAAAATAGGACTCTAGCCATATGATACCAACTTTATTATTTTTCACATGCTTATTTCTATGACCTTTAAATCTTTAGCAAAATTGTTACTTTCCCCAAAAAGCTTGTTTGTGTCGACTCCTACTCTTGTCGACTGCCCTCCGGTGGAAGATCAAAGTTAAATATGGCTACACGCACCTAAGAAGATGCAGAGCTTTCGTTGATTATGGATTTTTTTTTAAATGCTTGCATAAAACATGCAATGTTTTATTGAAAAAAATAATTTAAATATGTATATCAATTGACACAATTGTGCGTGTCAGTTAATTTTTTACCGGATTTCAGTATCATAATATTAAGACGTTCGATTAAATCTTACTAGTTAGCCAAAAAGGTAGCAATCATTATTACTGAAATCCTGATTATGTTTACAATATAATTGTTCTTCTAAAAACATTTAGTTCTGAAAATAAAGTATAAAACTTGTTGTCAGTAACTGTAACACTTTGGTGGCATGTGAAGTAGTCAACAACACATGAATAATAATTCATTTAAATTATTAGAACCCAAACCAGTGTCGTCTGGACACCATCCAGCAGTCCACAATGTGCCATTCAGCCTTCTTTTTCTCCCCCCCAGTTCCTATTAAAAGAATTATATCTTCTAAAAAAAAAATGCACCGTGGCAAGCATAAGGTGTGTTTGCCCTGCAACGGTACTGCAGCTAGGTAACGTCGATGAAAAATCAATGAATGCATCTGCTGGATCTGATGAGCACAGACTTAACTTATTACTTTACATCTAACGCATTGTACAGGTAAAGTAAGTCAAGTTATCTTAATTTATGTATATGTCGCCTTCAAATCCCAAGGATCCTGAAGGTCACAATAAGTTTTTACATAAAACTCATTGAAACTTGCAGAAACTTCTTTCTTTCTTTTGAATTTAAAGCTCATCATTCCTATTATTTCCCACCTGTTTCCCCTCAAACTCTTGGGTGGCTGTTATTTTCTCTGGTAATTATTTCTCTTCTGAAGGATTGTACACACCATCTGGACTTCATAGCAGAGGAGAAAGTAGGAACTTATTTAAGTTCTTTTGCCTCAGTTATGTTGAACTAAATTATGAAGTTTTTTTTTCCCTTGTTGTTGCTTTCTTTTTTCTTTTTTTCAAAGGTTTACAATCCCGAGACACGATTAAAACGCATCAAATGAGAAGGATGATGACAGACTGTGTCAAAGCTGAGATAAAAAGGACAGCCTAGACTGGGATGGTCCCTGATGTGTTGTCATTCTTGCGTAAAAATTGTTTTGTTACTTGGTAACAATTTACTATTTCACATATGCAGAAGGTCACATGTGTTCTGACTACACGGCATATTTAAAGTTGCTGGGTCTCGCTCTACAGTGTCTTATAAATATTAAGCTTCCTGAGTAAGGCTCTCTCAGTCTACTCTGTGCTGTTTATCAATATCTTTCTTTAGAAAAGTTCATTCATAGTTGAGTTCAGATGATTTCTGTTTCATTTTCTCTCCCATTGTCCCAGTTCTGATCACAGCTGAAGTCTTCTGTGGACACTGGTGCTCTGATGTTTTACAACATGCTTTCATATAACAAATAAAAAGGGTTGAAGGGTTCAGATGTTTCATAGAGAATATTAGTGAACAAAAGTATTCATGAATATGAAGAACACACCAAACAGGTCTGTGATAAAGGTGTGAAGAAGTTTAAAACAATTGTTAGGTTATAAAACATTTTGAACTTTGAACAACTGACAGAGCTCTCCTCAATTCAGGGTTAAACGGTTAGTTAATACTGGACAATCCTTCTAGAGACTGCCAAAGAGTTGAGGCTGCTTAGGACGACCTAAACATAAAGAATGGTTTAGATCAAAGCATTTCCATGTGTTAGAATGGCCCAGTCAAAGTCCTAAATTAAAAGTTCAGATCTGCAGCAAGATTAGAAAATGTATATTTGAAAACATTTGTCATCCAATCTGCCCAAGCTTGAGCTATTTTGCAAAGATGAATTGGAAAAACATTCAGTTTGTTGATGGGCAAAACAGGTTGATGCAAACTTTAATTACAGCAAGAGTTGTTTTTACAAATTGGTTGATTTTCCCGTTCCTTTTGGGTATGTTGAAGAGTTTTAACTTTGTGTAGACCATGGAACAAAAGATTGATCTGTTAGGGGCAACACTGACTCAGGACCTCGTGAAGACAAATGCTCACCACTATTTCCCGATTTTTATTAGTATAGCCATCATAATTACAGTACTTTGTGCTGGTCTGCAGCATAGAATCTAAATAAAACATTTTAAAGTCCATGGCTGGACAATGATGTGATGTTTTTAATGTAAATAAATGCATTTATTATAAATTGTTGTTGTACACAGAGCAAAGTCTTTCATGTGTTTGCTATATGTCAATGCAGAGATTACTGCTCTGGACGATTATATACTTAGTTATTAAGAGACTTTAAAGAAAAAAAAATAGTATCAACTTTAGTCAAACAGAGAATTATGCATTAAAAACACCCAAGGGCTCACATGGTATTGCTTCTTGCCCTTGATTGCAAAAGCGGAGCAGAGAAAATTGCTAACGATCAGACAGAATTTAGGGGACACGATTTCATGTTTGTTTTCTTTGAATTTGCTGCTTGTTATTCTGAGTGTGTGTGACAGCTAGAGACTATTCGTCTTTATGCACACGCCTGCGTACACGTGGGGAGATCTGTGTGCGTGAACCAGTGTAGACAAGAGTGTAGCTCGTAGCCACAGCTTCTGCTTGTTTATGTGGCACTCCTTTTAAGTCCCTTTTGCTTCTCCTCAGTGCCCCCTAAATAAAAAGCACTTCAGACACTCGCTGTCTGATAGCCTCAACGCGGTGTTGTCCTGGGATGCTCGGGCCTTTCTGGCGGCTGGGGACCGAGCAGCAGGCAAGAGCACATGCTGAAACAAAGGAGCGTAATGAGGATGTGCAATAACTGGGGAATAGGTGCAATACAGGTGTGTTGGAGTGAAACAGTGTCCTTCATCTTAGACCTCTCAAAACTTCACTGTAATAGTTATTGCTTATTGCTTCTAATTGGTGGAGTCATCCTAAAATGCCTTTAAGGATCAGGTGCCTATTTTCATGTATAGATTGTCTGTGCATCCTTAAATTTATGCATCTAAAATTAAGGCCTTGAAATATCTTAAATCTGTTAGAAATATATAATTTTTCTCTAAATATGTTCATCAGAAGTCTTAGATTTGGTCATGGCAGAACTATTTGATCTCGTTTTTTTTATATTCCCGGGACTGTCAGGCCAAAGTTTGAGTCGTCTGCAGACATCTTCGTTGCGGTCTGTGACTTGAGGCGGTTGCGACTACCGGTAACCAGCTGCTAGTAAACCCTTGCTTCCTAGCTAGCTAGCTTTTCTGTATCTATCATGACTAAGTGCAAGTTTGCTTTACGTTTGTTTTCGCCAATGACTCATTTCTATTGTTAACCCATATGAGGCTAGGTGCATTCTGTGCAAAAATATCTGATTGTAATACAGCAGGATCCCCCAACCTTCCCGTACATGTAGACATTTTTCTGTCTTAAATTTCATGCAAGGTGACATTTAAAGTCCTTGAAAAGTCTTAAATTAGACTTGCTGAATCCTGCATTTACCCTGATGTAGTACAATTACTTGAAGTGCATATTAGTACTCTAGCTAAATATTAAGGGCCCATGTTCCTTATAAGAACAAATATTGTCACTACAAATGCCACATCTCTTTTAAAACAGTCTGCATCCTCCTAATCATGTGATGTTTTTGTTTTTTATCTTTCTTTTTGACATTTTCCAACCTGCAAAGATCTGGCTCCCACTGCACATGTTAGAGCGGTTTATTTTTGCAGTCTTAGGGACCACTCACTTGTGCTTATTAACATTTCCACTATGTTATGTTAACTCTCACTGGCAGCACTATTAAGAGTGCTATACTGAGAAAAGTCAAAGCTGAGAGGTTTAAAAGGGGGGAGTTAAAGTGAGGAGTTCATTGCAGAGACCACCACCCACATCCATGCAGAGTAGAGTACACTTGCTTGAATTTCCACAGAGACTCCTTCTCTCTGATACCGTATCCAATTATCTCTTTCCGTCAGCCCACCTCTATTCTCAAACATTACCCTTTCATTTAAATCAATAAATCAACTAAATGTTCAGAAAGACTTTCTACCTTGCAAAACACATAAACATTTAAGAACTTTTATGTATTTTCATTCCTAACCTGCTAAGTAGAAAAAAAATATACAAAGTCTAATAACTTTTCCTTTTCCCAATGCATTTTTCTGTCAATCTACAGACAATTTCTGATTTGGAGGCCCAAGTGTCAACTCTACACGATGAGCTCCAGCAGGCCCATGAGCAGCACAAGCAAAAGCTGGCCGAGATGGCGCTGCTTCAGGAGGAGGAGAGGCAAAAAGCGACCCACGCCAAGGAGGCATTGATGCAGCAGCTGCGCTCCGACATGGAACGGATGGCCAACGATCTGAAGAAGAGCCACCAACAGGAGATGGACGCCAATCTGGAGAAGGTAAATAGGATATGAGATATGGGTGAGTTCTGTTGTAAGTTCTCAGTATGTTTTATTGGAAGTAGTCCAAGTAGTGGAGTGGAAGGGAAGTTGTCGATTTTTTTAAAAAATGAGGTGTCACGCATTTGTGCTCAACCGCTTTGGGGACCATGTCCCCAAATAAAATTCACTGAAGTCAGTTTCCTTATCAAGACGTCTGATTAGTCAATAGAGTTCACCTGTGTGTGATTTAATCTCAGTGTAGATCCAACTTTTTAATAAAGGCTTTAGAAGATGGGATGGCAACTCCAGTCTTTTAGGGCCGATGTCCTGCAACTTTTAGATATGGTCCTGCTAAAATACACCGGAATCAAATAATAACAGGTTTATATTCTCAGATTATTTTGCAACTTTATTTAGGTGTGCTTGACCAAGTACACACTGAAAAGGTCAATGATACTGGCCCTTAAAACTGGAGTAACCTACCTTGCTATAGAGGTTTGTTGGAGAACATCCAATAGAGAAGAAGAAAGGTGGCCCAATGTAAGTTTGGAGGAGCTGCAGTGATTCATAGCTCAGTTGGGAAATCCTGTCAATAGGGTTACCTATTAGTCATTTGTTGCCCCTATGGAAGTTTGGCGAGAAGAAAACATTACTATAAGAAAAACATAAGAAATATTGTTTGATGTTTATAAAAAGCCAAGCAAGTGACACAGCAAAATTGTGGAGGAAATTACTCTATTGAAAGGAGACCAAAAATTTAAGTTTTTGGCTAACCTACAAAATTCTGAACCCACCATCCTTTGGTGAAGAAGCATGATGGTGGTATCATCATACTGTGGGTTTTGATTCTTCAGCAGAGACAGAAACTGGTCAGAACTGATGTGAATCTGAAGGAGGTAAACACACAGCAACTAAGCAGGGAAAAAACTATTTAATGTGACTTAAATAAGACTTCCTATCCTGGAGATATGATAAATTCTACTAGGATTTTCATCTTACATCAATCGGCTACTACAGCAGGAACCTGGGACATCAACAACTTTAACCCAAAATGGTTGCCTTCACTACCACATAGGATGTAGAAATATCCCATGTCTATGTTGCACTTCAAGTGCTAAACCTTACTCTTTGATTCTATAGATTATTGTTTACATGTGTTAATGTCTGTGCATCATGCAAATGTTTGTCCTTCTTTCAGTCTGCTATTTCCCCAACTTCAAGTTTGTCCTCAGTATTACAAAGATTTTAAATGTAATATTTACAACATGCCCACCAACACTGTGTGGATCTTTGTGATTGCAAAAGCTGTTTTTTAAATGTGCGTGTGTGTGTAAGTGTTTGTTTTGAGCTGTAGCTAACAGTATTTTTATCTTCATGCTCTAAGTGTGTAATTTTACATTGTTTTGCAAGCTCATCCACTCAGACTCATCTGCAAATCTATGCTGCATATGCACCAGAAATTTCACAAGTCTTCTTTTATAGATGTACAAGGCCAATCTGTACATTTCAAGTAATCTCAATGCAACAATCCCAATCTTTGTCTGTTGTGTGCATATAAACAATTGAGGTAACAATTACGGCACACTGCTAAAGTAGATTCTTTTTTTTTTTGGATTGATTTAGTCAATCCAAAAAAGTAGAATGATGGTAAATCATTCTACTTCAAAACTACAGATTATAGCTGTCAAGTTAATTTTCTGCAACACTATATGTTTTAGCTTTGTTTTATGCAACCAGACTAGTCCCCCCCTTCTGGTCAATTGACAGAATGCAACCTTCTCCTGATAGATGTGCCCCCAACAGGCTTTCAGGAAAGAAATTAGTCAGTGATGATGATTATTTAGATGTTTAAATCAAATGAAAAGTAATAAAAAAAACACTTAATTACTAATAAATTATTTTTCTGCAGCTGTTGTTTTTTTATTGATGCTTCTTCAGTTTGCATTTACATTTACACAAGTTGAAAACTAGCTTTTTAGAACTTTGGAAATCTTGTAAATACTTTTATTACATTGGCTTGCACACGTACTTGTACAAAATGTGAACTTTTTTTTTTTTGTAATGCTCTTTTTGCCTGGCCAGCCAGTTCAGGTGGCTGCCTGTGTCCATTTCTATTTATTTTTGGATTGATCAGTTCTCTTTTGGATTTCCAAAACTGGGGATATTGGTGTAAACCCACCCTGCTTTAAACATCTTATCTTTATCCCTGATCTGCCTGGTGGGCATCTTTGCTCTTCCTGATGCTCTTTACTTTTCAGTCAGGACTTGAAAGAACAGCTTTATTCATCCTGAGAATAAATTAAACATAGGGGCTGAGACTTGGTTGCAGTGGATTTTATTTTGGTCAACATTTCATTTTGGTCAAGATATATAAAGATAGATTTTTTTATTAGTTAAAAATATTGAAAAGCAGGAATCGTTTTTCTTTTGTTTCACTCATAAAAACATTGAACTTTATGGTTGCTACCAGATAAAATGTGAAATAATACAAAGGGTGTGGACACTTAAACCAGCCATTCTATATCTTCAGAATTTTCCTTCTCTTTTTTTTTTTTTATTATTCCTCTTTCCACCTTCGTAACTCAACCCACATTGCAAAATCACTCGTAATCTTCTGCTAGTCCAGCAGGAACTGACCTAAGGTGGTGTTGATCAGAACCTAATCCTTCCACAGGGCCCCTCAAAGAGACCGTTTTTCATTAGACACCATCCCACATCAGCTGCACAGCATTAGCTCGGGAATGCATGCACCTCCAAAACACCGAGGCGCCATTTTGGCTCCATATGGCACACAGAACTGAAGATACTGATGTGGTTAAAAATCCTAAAAAAAAGTGCCTCCAGCTTTTCTTCTTAGGTGCTTGAAAGCTGTTTTGTTGCAAACACTCAGTTTATCTCCTTTTCTTACATCTTTTTGTGTGCGTAAGGAAAAACAAGCCACGGTTGTCGAGCAATCTGGAGAGGATTCAAAGCAGCGCAGCCGTGTGTTGAACTCTGACTGATAACGCTACCAACTGTGTGCTAGTTTCACTTTTTATAAGCGAGATTAATGAGTTCTCCCTCCTTTTTTGGCAACTAAAAGAGGATGCTTCTAAAAAAAAAAATCCTCAGCAAAGGTTTGACCATCTTATTCCCCCCGCCTTTTGTACTTTCTAATCTTTCTCCAAGTTTGACTTCAGATGAAGGAAGAAAAAATTTCACTGTGTCGTTGCACCCATAGGACTGAAGTCAGTCAGGCCTCAGATCCATATTGACTCAAACGCCCTGTTTTGTAAGCTAAAAATTTCTGTCTTTTGATGCCAACGGAAATGCTGTCCTATGCAGTCCACTTTGCTCTTAGAAGTAGAAGCAGGGCAGCTTTCCCTCACCTCCTTTTTTCCTAAACACATCTTCAAGATTTTGATGGAAAAAAGGCAGGAGAAATCCATTAAATCCATGAATGGATTCTCATCAAAGACGCACGAGTTTAAGGGATAGGCAGTGGAGAGAAAGGGCTGGATCTTATTGGGAGTATACTGTCAAAGCTACTGGAATGAAATAATGAGAACCAGAAGAATCAGAGGAAATAAGACCAGACTGAGAGATAGTCCTCTCATTTGATCTGCGCTGGAAAGAAAGCATAGAGGGAAAACTGATGTAGGCAGGCTGAGGGAAAGTTTCGACACTATTGAAGTTTATCTTTGTTAGTGTGTATCCGAGTGTGCGTGCGCATATGTTCTGGGGTGAGAATGTGTACACACAACCTCAGACCTCTCAATCACCCATGCTGCAATGAGGGGACTGTGAGACTGCCTCTGTGCCTGATAAAAACGCCTCATCTCTAGGCTACAGTGAGCAAGAATCCTGCCTTTCACCCACACCACCTCCTTATCTAGCTTTCTTTCTCTGCTCCACACCTCCACCCTTCATCTTTATGTCTTCCCCTATATCCTCACCACCCCCTTTAAGTTGTGGCAAAGCTCAGAACATCAGGTGGTTGTCAGAAGCTGGTCTTCACCACAAATCTGAGCTAGGCAGTTTGGAGGCAATTCTCATCTTGTATAAATGTAGAAATTCACACTTTGCATACTTTCCGTGGCACATTAAGGAGAGTAGATGTTTGCAGTAAGCGTCTCAGAGTTTTGCTGGTAGATTAAAACTTCTTTGTGCAACACAACGGTACAATTTGTGTTCACGCTGGAGAGGTGAGATAATGTGAGACAAAAGATCAAGAGGCTTCAGGTTTGAGGAAATGAATAACGTCTGGAACCGTGAGTTCATATTTACTTTTAGTCTGGAGAGGATAGCTCTTTGAACTGCCAGAGGAGATTAGATGGAAGAAAAAAAAAATCTCTGAGATGTTTGCGTATGACTTTGTGTGTGTTCGTGTCAATGCAAGCCTGCGTGCTTGTGAGTATTCATCGAGTGCATTTCTCGCACTAATAGTTACCTAAAATGAACCCCAATTTTCATGGAATTTAATTGCCAATACGTCCCCTTGTATATTTGCAAGTATTGCGTGCAGTGACAGATGACAGAAATAATCACGAGAACAGTTTCTGATTTATCCTGAAATATGAGAAAATTTGTGTCTTTGTCTGTGCCTAATTTTACTTGAGATCAAGGGCGTTTGTGAATTTCATTCAAAAAAACAAAGTCACCTGGTGACAAAACGTCAGCAAGTGACAAAGCTGGATATTTTGGCTGGGCTGTGAGACTTCCTCAGTCTCACAGCCCAGTGTTGGCTTGTGGCAGATATGAAATCTTAATGGTATGAAAACCTTGAATAATAACACTTTGGTTTCACATTGGATCTAATTGATGTAAATCAGAGAAGTACCAGCCGTTCTTACCTATATCTCACTAATGAGATGCCACATTACAGCAGTTTTGTTGCCATCCTTTTTTTAAAACCTTGGTTTAATGCCTACTAGTTTGTGATGTATCCCATGGGAAGATTTTCATGTGAAAGAAGAATTTAGTCTCATTACATGGCCCAAACCTTTTTACTCTGAATAGGAAAAGTTTAAAAGCTTCATCCTTGAATCTGGTTTGTTTTCTTCCACATGTTATCATATCCTATATGTGGAACAAGAGCTTTGTGCTTCAGGCAGAGAGGGCTTTTTAAGAAAGTTGACACACTTTCACCACTGCTTGCGATTTTGGTTTTATTCTACCGGTAACTTCCTGCAGACATAAAACTTTTTCATCTATTTCAGATTAAGTGTGTGTTTCAACATTAGATTAAATCATGTGTGTCTTCTGTTCATAATATCTAGTGCTTTTTAAGTTATTTGTGTGTAAGACGTATATTTAAAAATTTGTGTTTTAGAATTTTAAAGTGAAGAACAAAGTTTTTAACCATAGAAAGCTGGATGAGCGGATTGCAGCAAGCTCTTGGTTTATCGACTTGGACAGAGATTTTAAAACATCCTGTTGGCTGTTTGCTTCAGGGAAAACGTTTGTTTATGACTTTTGTTCTAAGTGACCTGAGATGCCTCAGCTTTCACACAGTTTTCCATGAGTGCATCCACAACTCTCTGACACTTTCTTTTAATGCGGTTTGACAGATTGGATTTTAATGTGCTTTGAACATTTTGGGTTTTTGTGCATATTTAGACCAGCGCATGTTTGATCAGACCACCCAAGATAGTTTGAGTGCTGATTTTCAGATGAGAGCAAACAATTCTATTAAGATGTTGGAATCTGTGACTTTCTTCTCTGAATTTAATAAATATTTGGTACAACTTAGCCTCTTTTGTTTGTTGTCTTTCACAGTAATGTGATGATTGATACCACTTTGCCTTATGATACTGTGGTAGAACACCTAAAGTATCACTAAATCCTGAATTCATCCTTCCACTTAAAAAAAATTAAATGGATTTTTATATTGCCAACAACATCTTAAAGCTTTGTGTCCTTATGCTAGCATTATCTTAAGACCAGCATGGACATGATGTTCACCACACTTCATTCAGTGCTGAATAAATTAAAAAGTAAGATTTAATTCTTAACGGTATTACTGTAATAATAAATACGGCTTGGCACAGCAAAGTCTTCAAAGATGATACACCCATATGGGTGTATCTCTCAAAAGATGTGATACATCAATCACTCAAAAGACATTTTTACATTTTTATAAGTAAATCCTGCTCATTATGAGCCTCCAGCAGCTCATTTTACTTTGATCTGATAAAACAACACAAATTTGGTCATTATTGTGAAGTAGGACCTCCTTTTGTTTGCTTCTTTTGGTTTTATACTCTGTAACTTGGTCTGGATCAAACGTAAAGGTCAGGACCGTTAAGAGTTGATTCCATTACGTTACACTGAACCTTTATCCCTGCAGAACACAATTAGCCTGAACTCTTGATCTTGCGTTTTTACTGCCATGCAGAACTGTGAGAGACGGGCTTCTCTTCAATGAATTAAAATATAACTAATTGTTTACAGTGGGTACTCTTAGAAATTTGTCAAATTACTCCAAACTCCCTATGAAAGTGGAAACTTGCAAATGTTGTCAATATTTTCTTTATGGCCCCAGAAAACTCATACTTACTGAAAAAGGGTTCTTGATGTAGAAACCTAAAAGTTTCCTAAAGTTCTTTCTATGGACTTTCTCACAAAGTCTCTAAAACTGTGCCTACCCCATTTACATATATATCTGTGTCACACTGTTTATTGTCTTAAATGCTAACATGTCTTTGTAGTGACAAGACAGGATCCAGAATCTTAAACTAAAGTGATGTTTATGTCATTAGAATCCAAATTAATCCATTCAGCTTTGATCCTGACCCCCCTGAGACATTCACTCCTTCAGCCAGAAGGTGGTGGTACGAGGTTGTTGTCATTGTCGTCATAGGTATGTCTTTGCCACAGCTGACTTAATAGTTTGGTCTCCTGCCATTTGGAGATACACCAAATCATATTATTCAGTCGGTCATGGATTAGACGAAGAGGAGAAAAACATTGGCTGGGGGATGATCAAAGAGGGCCCACATTCAGCTTACCCTGACAGACTTACTGCGAGACAATAAAACAGAGGAGGCAAAGCGAGGAATCTGATTTCGGGGCGTAAATGTTATTCTCATTCTTTAAGGGCATCCAGATTATTAGGTCTTTATGTCTAAATGTATGTTGTGTTGTGTATATTTGTACATGTACGCATGCTCAGACATACGTCAGCCTATTTGTCTGTTCGGTACGCCAATACAGCCCAACGGCAGAGAAAAAGAAAGGGAGAAGTAGAGAGTGAGTCAGCCAGCAGATGAAAGAGTCAGAGTAAAAGCTCTGCTGTCCCAAAAAAAAAACATTACAGCTCCCTTGCTCACTTTTTGAAGTCATCCAAGAGGAGGGAGGGAAGCGACACACTTTCTCAATCGCATTAAGACATGGCGTCAGGCAGCTCCCATCATGTTGCACGCTACAGATTACACTTTGGTTTGAAGTGGAGTTTTAACTGGGACATGATGCTTTTTTTCTTTTTTTTTTTTTTGCGTTGACTTCCAAATTCCTCTCAAATGCAGCCTGCATCTGAACATCAGGACTGTTACTGATCAAAGCTGGGATGGGGATATAAATGGATAAAAAGTGAGGTCGACCTGCTCTGAAAACCAGATACCCTGAATATCATCAGGCTCTAGTCGACGTTCATTGGCTGTTTGAATAAAAATACTGCATACGGTTTACCAGAAAGCCTGACTGTGACATATTTTTAAATGTCTGACCACCTGCTTGAGTTTAAACATCTGATTCAGCAGCATTTAATGCATCTATCATATTTCTCCCTTGACCTTGTAGTGCGGGTTAGTTTTCACGTCCTTTCACTCTGATGGAAATGGGTTTAATTGGTTTTCTGACAATAAGAAGTAGCTCTGTATAATCACTGAACATTTGCTATTTGTTGGAGCATTTGATGTATGTTTATCCGTGTACGCCTGCTTGTGTTCATGATGCATTATTTCTGTACTCTGCACGATGAAGCACTGACACTGAGCAGCATGCATGAAGCAAATTATTACTGACAGGCATTGATGGCAAACTGTGAAATGCAAAATAAAGCCTCTTGTCATTACAGCACCAACTCCCCTCACTTGCACAGAGTCTCAAAGATGCGCGGGCAAAGACGGCGATGATTACAGACAAACGAGTAAATAACATCTCCCCAGCTCTCCCTGGCAAGCAGATTGAACTCAAATCGTTACGAGAGACGTGCGGTGAACAGAGAGCCATTTTCAGCGCTTACAAACACAGCTGCCACTGGAAAAGCTTGGTGGAGCACAGAAAATTACCTTTTTAAGCCTGATTTTTTTTTATGGTTTTACAAAGACTAACAACATAAATCAAATCTCTAGTATACAACATTCAGCGCTGTTGTAACCAGGGTGAAACAACACCAATTAAGAGTATGTTGTTTTATGACACATTGTGGCCTTTTTGACTTTGTGAATAAAACTGGGTTATAAATAAAACCGAATGAAATCAGGGAACCTTTGGCAGCAAAACTGCAACAATCAAGAACTTTTAAGGTACATTTCTATGAGTTATTGGAAGGATTATGTGTGAAAATGCAGACATTTTATAGTTTGGCAGAAATTCAGCATTGAACCATGAGTTTCCAGGTGTGAAAATGACCTTTAACCTTGGTGATCAGATTTGTATATTATGCAGGTGTGTATACATGAACCCATCAGTGTTTCGTGATAGGGGTCAGCCTTTTATAATCCCAGCCGAATACGTTCACATACTCGAAACCACATTTCCTGGAGAAACAGGATTTAGCTGGCTGTAGATCTTTATACAGTTAAACAATAAAAGTACAGATGTATTTGATGGATTCACATTATTAATATGACAAAAAGCGGTAACCCTTTTTTGAATTTGATCATTTTAAAAGGTGACATGTTTCCTGGAGACTAAATTGCATTGATCCTGAGCTATAGCTTTATTACTGTCAGTTTGAAACCTATTAATCAGTAATCTGAACTTGTAGTAATTAGTATTGTTATCTTAAGACAATGCCCCGGGTATTGGCACATTTGATAACAACATGCCAAGGAACAACAATGAACCAGTTTTGCCTGTTCTCTGCTCCAGAATGCTGTGTAGTTGCATGATTGTAAACCTGCACAATCCTTGCAGAAAAGGTCTCTGGCTTTTAGTTCTCTATCAACAGGGATTAAACACATGTGACTGTTTGAGTTGATAGCTTAGAATTTCAGATCCTTTCCACCTCCTTTGGTAGCTAGTTTGAGTTAGCAAAATTTTTTTCCATCCTCATATTGTTGCGTTCTTCAGTTCAGTATGCCATGTTGTACATGGTTAATGTTAATTGTTCTGTATATGTCACAAAGATAGCAATGATGCATATAAAATGAAGGCTACAGATAAAAAATAGCCTTTATAATTAACTCTGACACATTTTTAATGTGCAATGTCCCTTTTGAAATACATAAACTATAATAAGTAAGCATAATGTATCTGTCATAAAACATTTTTTTTTTAATCAAATTTCAATACCCTTACAAGATCAGAAAACTGGTACAAATTCCTGGTCCAGACCGTACATAGTTCAGTAAAAATGATGTAATTACGGAGTTAATCTTTACCAGTCTTTATAGGTTTTGCAGCTCCAGCTCAAGATAAACTCAATTAAAAAACTGCTATTGTCACCTCGAGCGAGTAAAACTTTTTTTTGTGTGTGTCTCCTACTTGACATATGGATCATGTTTTGCTCCTGTTGACTTTTGTCCTTTATACCAATTAGTTTGTTGAACGGCCAGCTTAATTATTTTTAGTTTGTTTTGATATGTCTTGCCTGGAATACAAAAAATGGATGTAAGTACAGAGGAACCAAAATGACAGGCAGTAGACCAGCAAGACTGATCGATAGTTGAGTTTGGTCTAGAGGTCTGATTGTTTGTGGGTGTCTGAGATTGGATTGACACATCCTTATAGTTTACATGCCAGAATGTCTGCTAATGTCAGGTTTTCTCTGGACCTGAGAAGTAACAAAACGGCTTTTTAATCTGTAACTCACTTTTATATTGTTAAAAAGCACTAAAGCGTGTGTGAATAAATAAAAAATTTGGATGCTGATTAAGTTTAGGGTAGAGTTTCTTACGTTTTTCAACAAGTGTGAAATATGAACTTTTACTCTGCCTGCACTTTTGCTTTCTTAACTCTTAATTTTAGTGATTTAATACTTGCAATATAGGTAATTATTGTGAAAGAACTTTCTGGTAGTGACTTGCACACTTAATGATTGTAATGAGATCACATCACGTACATTCTCTTTGTGTAGGGTCTTTTGAACAGTTTTTAGAGTTTACCTTTAAGTCACAGTAAAAACTAATTGATTAGAAATTAAACATTAGACTCATTTGGCAAAAAAAAAAAAAGCCAAGTAGAAGCAAAGTTCTTCTAGACATACTTGTTTTTTGTGTGTTTTTTCATTAAGTCAACCATCACAGTCAACACTACAGAGAAATTCTTTCCTGCTTTTAGCAGTGATTCAATGGAGTGTTCCTGGAATGCACACCTTGAGCGAGCCTTTTCTAAATGGCTATAGATCAAAGTCAGGCTCTCTGTTTATCCATTATTTGTGTTTGAGCAACTGTGGCTTGTGTGTCTTTAAGCGTGTCAGAGAAAGTTGTCACTCTGCCTTCTGCCACTCCTGTCAGTCTTTGTGTTGTGTGTCCTTTTGTCTGTGCGTCTGTGTGTGTGTTTGGCCTGGCTCCCACTGCAGATTATTAATTAAGTTCTGGTAAGCGGTGCATGCCTTGCCTTCAGATCTACTTCCACTCTCTTTAACACGCACACACATCCACAAGGTATCTGTACACACACTCATACTTCAAAGCAGCTGCACTCCACACCGCTAGGATTAAGAGGCGATTGAAGAGCCTGATACAGCCTCAAAGTGCCTTCAGCACAAAAATGCCTTTGGCAGGGCACAGGTAGACTCTTTTGAAAATTCTTACAGACTCGCACACATATGGCTGGGCTTTTAATTTAGCTTTGTTTTTCACAGTCCAGCGGGGCCTTTTTTATTTTCCTCACATGTACCATTTACATGTCAGTCTACTTTCAGCCATTTCTTAATGTGTATTTCGTGGCTCGGCTCTATAATGCTTGATGTTGTACAGTGCTTTCTGCTGCCTTCCCTTGGGTGACTGTAAGTAAAGGGAATAGTCTAGTAGCTGCCTCTTTATGTTTTTATGAAACATCTGAGACTGTTTGCGTGTCAGTATGGCAGTGTGTCTGTGAATGCGTTTAGATGTGAAGCCAAGTCATTTACAGTACAGCAAACATCTCATTAATTCACAACCAATTGTGGTGATGATGAGGTATAACTTTGACTCCTCAGCCACATTATGTCTGATCCTTTGCTGTAATCGAGGCAGCAAAGCTATTGTCTGAGTGAAACGGTTAAGAAATATTGTCTCCTGCCAAATTGTCTTACAAACTGACAACCCTGATTTTATTCAGTAAAGCTGTAGTGCTGCCACAGTCAAAGGAGACAACAATGCATCAGATGTAAGGAATAAGAGCCCCATTTGCACCTCCCCTTTCCCACATGCACAGTTCCTTTTCTCCTCTTTTCTACACCCTTCTTTGTCCTCCCCACTCTCATCAGGTGCAGCAGGGCCCCTAGGGACAAGCGGGGCCGCCACTCAAAGAATCCTGGCGCAGGAAGACAGGTCCGTGTCCTTGGTGACGGCTCTGTGTATCCGTGGTGACAGGTGTGTCCGTTCAGAGCGGACGGCGGTGTTTGTCAGGAAGTGTTTGGATTGGGTGCAGAGGCCGAACGCAGCTTAGGTGTTGATGGCTGTGAGGGGTGTGTTCAATGGAGCAGTGTTTGCTCATGAATTGTCTGTCAGGGACCCTCAGGATATGACAAAGAGTGTTTGTCTTAAAATTGAAAGAAGCCATAAATTATTAGTGATTTAAAGAAATGTTAACTTTTTTATATAATTTAACAAATAAATCAAAAGATATATTTGCCTTTGTTTTTCAATGCTGATAATAAGCCATTTTATTACACATCTTACTGGTATAAAAAGAGTCTTTGATGATGCACCATCTATAAGCATAACGTATTATAAATGAAAAAATTTGATTGCTTCTCTAACAAAAAAGGAATATATCAAATCAGTATATGGCCTTTATTAGAAACATAAAAAATGGACAGAGTGAGTACTCTTACTGCAAACATCCCATTGTGCAAGAAAACATTGGAGTCCTTTTTGAAACAATTATAAACGTGGTTTTAGGGGATGTATCAACCTCGGGCCGTCAGTAGCCAGGAAACCGAAGTGACCATGGGTGTTGTCTTTTTTGCATAAAGTTTCAGAACGGTTGTTTTTACTTTTTTGACTGTCCTGTCAATACAAAACTATTGATCACGGATTGTATTATTAAATTAAATCTCCTCAGTGACTGACATTCTGCACTTTATGAACTTGAGTTCAAACTGAAGACTTTCCTATTTCTTGTTTCTTCTTGCTTTGCTGTTGTGTTACACATAGATGTTTTAATTTATAGGTCCAAGCATAACATTACTTTTCTGCAGCTTATCTACTTTCTCTATTGCCTTGTTTGTTTCTTTTATGCTTTTTTTTCTTTGATATTGGACATTGAAATATCTACGCTTAACATGAACTACAAGACATAACTGCAAAGGAAATGGGACAATAATGAAGTCTGCCCTTTTAAATGAGAGTTGGAAATCTCAATTCTACATTGATACACCTTCTTTTCTTAGAAGTAAACAACTTGATGGTTGGCAGAAGATCAGCACTCGCTTAACATCAATTCACTGTGTTGAGTCCTGAAGCTTTTCTCGATCATCCCTTTCTTTTCCCCCTCAGTGGTTAATTGGCAGCAGCATTTAATTCACCCCTCCAACACCCCCTTTCTTGTTAAGTGATGGATTGTTGGTTGGAGATCAAAAGGGACTTGTGCCCTCTGGGCACCATGACTGTCACTACCTTCTGGCACACATAGGCGTTAAGGCTGGAGCGCTGCCAAGGGGCCACAGGGACACACTGCCAACAGACAGAGGTCAACACTAGTGTGTGTGTTTGCGTGTGTATGTGAGAGAGAGGGTTGGTTGGGAGGGTGATGTGCCTCTGTGCACTTCCTAACCGAAGATTGAATTTCACCTTTCAGTTGTGTCTCTTTGTGTCCCTCCATCCACCTGTCTGCATATCTCTTTCTCACACCCGTCTCTCTCTTCTTTCTTGTTGCAGACCAACAGCAGGTTGAAGCAGATTGAGAAGGAGTACAGTCAAAAGCTTGCCAAGTCTGCCCAGGTAATCAGTTTCTTTTCTCCTGCCTTATTCTGCCCCTTCTTTCATTTAATATTTCCCTTTTCCACCCAACTTTGTCACAGAACTCACTGATGGGAGGGCGGGGGTGAGATAGGTGTGGAATTTTTACCTGCAGCATTTGCCCCTCTGGCCTCAAGGAAAAGCAAAATGTTAAAAAGTTGTTTTTTTTAAATCCACACACCTATAAAAGCTTAAATTATAGCAAGTTTTCATTAAAGAATTTGGTAGAAAATGGAGATATTGTATAACGAATAAATGTAATTATTCGTTATACACATTAAAGGGTAAATAAATTGTTGGTTTTCAGTTTATTAATCTTTGTACAAACAGTGGGCAGACTATCAGAAATTCACATAATGGAGATATTCTTGGTAAATATAGCACTATGTAAGCCTGATTTTCCTCACTCCTTTGTTTCTCGTCTGTCATGACGATAGTACATAGTCTCTCTGTGACCATTAGCATCTTGCACACTATTAACGCTGCTAGAATGAAGTGCAGTGAGGCCTCATCCAACGAGCTAAATATACTCTTGGCATGCAAAAAATGAATTCCTGACACTTGGAACAGCTAACAAATATTTCTCTGGAAACATTCCTTTGTGGCATTGTTACTGCCTAGACCTAAACAGTGATGATGATATATTTCAAATATTCTTCAAGTTACTTTATTTAAAGTAGCCACACTGCAAGATACCTGGGAATCCAACAGGCTAAAGTGAGCTACACAATGTTTCAAGGTATAATTTAACTTTATTTTCAAGTGAATTTTACTCCTGGAAGATTCATCAGAACAAGTTCAGCCCATTTGTTCTCTCATACTGCTAGCTAAGACGGGGTTTTTGGTGTAGCTCACTTGATGATGGAGACCCTTTTATCCTAAATGGCTAAATGAGTGTTGGTTGGCTCTGATTGTGTTGTAGTTCATTTTTGTGTCTGAGAAATTACTCATTCATCGAGATGCTCATTTCCAAGTTTTATGTGTTCCGATCTACTCCCTAAGTTCTTTCTGCAATTCTATTTTCTGACCACCAGAAGGCACTCTCACAGAATCCAAATTTGATTTGACCAATTTAGCATCAGACCAGACCTTGTTCAGTTGCTATTTGACCAGTTGTGGGGTCAAATAAAAAGTTTCTGCTCTTTTTGTGTAGCATAATCAAAAGGCAAACAATAATGGATAGACTTATTGAATGGAAAAGACTGTGCACAAAAAACATATATGGGTTGAACATTTTTTACAGGGCACCATGAGGACATAAATGTCATCTTGTGGTTAGCATTGCTAGCTAGAATGACATCAGTTTCCATGTTGATGCCCTCAAGAATCTAGATTATAATCTCAACTGAGATGAAAATATAGGAATTACAGTTTTCTTTTAAAAAGCTACTTACAGTTTGTTGTGTTTCTGTTATTTTGAAACACCTTGCTGAGACAAAAAAAATAATCTTTCTGGGGTAGCATCCACACTGCCAGTCAGGCCAGATGAAGTTGAAAATCATCCAGTTCTAGTCACCAGTAGATGATTCTGATCTTCTCCAGGTGTAAAAGATTTATGCATCCCAGTTTGTGTCACGTAGTGTTTTGTGTGTTGGCGAAAGGAAGCAGTACCAAAACTTTATCCAAAACTCAGAAAAACTTGAGCATTTGAATCCTTTACTACCTTCGACCTCTGCTATTATCGAAACCACATTGGAGAAAACAAGAGCGGCCCAGTTCTCCAAGTTCTAACCCAGGGCTATGGTGGCTCAGGTTGCTGTAGCCGCCTTATTTCTGCAACATTTTGCAGTTCTTTCTTTATATCGGCAGAGACGCCATACTTGATCACCCCAAACATCTGTTTAAGTCTTTTTCTCGCTTTCTTATATTTTTATAGTGTTCCTTGTCCTCTAATCCCCGTTTACTGCATCTCCTTCACCTTTATTCCCCTCCTGCCGACCTGAACCTGCACTTGTTTTTCGGAGCCATGTGTTTGCCATTAGGACATGTCACCTCAGCCCATTTAAATCCGGGGTAATTCTTCTCTCCAAGCAGAACTATTGCTTCCTTTAAAAATTTTTCATTCAGCAAAAATGCTTTGGGAAGTTCAAGCACTTTTCCCTTCACCAGCTTAAAGATCTAAAACACCCTTAAGTACTGTTTACACAACAGAAGAAAAGGATTTTCTTCTTGATTATGTCGAGCTAAAATATTACAATCATTTGACCATAATTGCACCTTGTTCCTCAAAGAGAGGATTCAAAGGGGGTGGGGGTTGTTGTTTTTCTTTCTTCCCACCTGTAAATCCCTCCTCTATTCCCCTACCTGTATACACAAACACACACACACACATTTTGGGTTGGCTGGCAAAAGCTCCAAGTTGAAAGCCAGGTTGACAAGCAGATGTTGTGAAAGAACGGTAGCTTATTAAGTTACACAATACTCGACTTCAAAAGAAGTCGGATGCTGTGTGAAAGTTCAGTCATGTTTGGCTGCTTCGGTGACGAAGTGTGCCACCGCAGACGAGCAATAAGTGATTAATCCTCTGTTTTGGGAGCAAAAAGCTGGCACATGTTTAACAAACACACTGTGATATTAAAGAAGAGTCTTTGTATGAAAGATTTGAAGTGTGCTATAAAGAGAATAGTGTTACAGACGCATGGTTTTTGCAATAATACTAAGACGCTTGATTAATTCAGTTTTTTAGCGCTTCATCAGCTTTGTTTTAAAATGTAAAGGTGGAGCCTTGAGGTTTTTCAGCCCTCCCCTTGGGACAACTCAGTCAAATGTAAACAAGAGGTCTTTGAAACTCAAAGAATAACCCCAGTTGTTAACCCCATAGTGACTGACAGGGGGGCATCGCTCATGAGCTCAGCTGCATGGTTAATAGCCCAATTAAAAGCATACCATACCGTACATTAGCCTTGGGGGAATAAAGACACAGTAGATACAGCAGTATATGTTACGTGCTTGAGCGCACACAACCGTCTCTCATGCATATTTCGTCTTTTCACTTTTGTCTCCCCTTTTTGCTCATTCGTACACACACAGACTTACCTAATTAACGCCTCTCAGATTCAGCCGTGTGTGTTAAGAACCTCGCTGAGAGTGGTCCTCCTGGGTGACCTGTGAACTAAACAGGGCTGCACTCTCTCTCGCTGCTTAATGATGAGGCTATGGTGGGTGGTATTGGATGAGAGACCATTACTTTATCCCTGACCATCCACAGAGGGAGTTGGGAGGCGGTGGAGGGGGGCCCAGTGGACGAGAGCTGAAAGTTCATGTGCAAATATAGCTAATTATTTTTGATTTTTCAAGAACGTTGCAAGGTCTTTAACAATGTTAATATCTGTGAGCTAATTCTATAACAAATTTGGGTATTTCTTGAGTTTATTGGGGCTCTGTAAGAGTGCCACTTGTGCCTGGGATTGGAAGACTCACAGCCGCAAGGATGATAATAATTATACTAAAATAATTCCTGAGTCGAGAAATGTTGCTATCATTATATTGTGCTATTTGTTTCTTTAATGTGGATTCATACAGTAATCTTAATCTACATATCACCGTTGCTCCACTCTCATTGCCTTCGTCTCTCTGTGGGCGACCTGTAGAGGCTTACCTGCCATACTCCCACACAGATTCCAGCAGGCCTAGTCCTCCGATGTGTGAACACGGTAAACAATTATCCGTCTAGCCCAGAGCTAGCTCCAGAACCACCACGCAGCTCCCCTTCTCTTCCCCCATTCTCCTCTTTCTTTCACCCACTTTCTTCATCTTCTCCCGAACTGCAGCTTAAATAGAATGTTAATTTGGACGGGAGATTTTCAAAGACGAGCCACTTCCTTTTCATCTTAGCGTGCACCACAAGTTCACCGACACAAAGTCGAGGAGCTCTTACGAGAAGGAAGTTGTTGTTTTTTTTAACTCCCTCTTCCCTTTTCTATTTCTATTCTTTGTCTCCTGTCTTGTCTCTAAAAAGACATGAGATTGGTAAGAAAAAAGCTGCCTTTGAAGGTGACTGTTCGCCGTCCAGATTCTGTTTTTAAAGTGAAATGTTTGTTATGAGAGCTGCCTGACTAGTTCAACGTTGACTCCCTCGTTCTGGTTTGTGGAGTCCCAAGTAAAATCATCACGTTTTTTTTGTTCCCCCCCTTTTTTGCCAGCTGATTGCAGAGCTGCAGACGTCGGTATGTGACTCTAAAGAGGAGGCTGTTCGCCTGAAGCAGGCGATGGAGAAGCAGCTGAAGGGGGTCAATGCTCGGTGGGATGAAGAGAGACAGGCGATTACCCACGATGCCGAGCAGGCTAACAAGGTTTGTGCTGGCAACTTCTTCGCAGTAGTGTCTGATCTAGAGATGTCCCAATCAGGATATTTTCTTACTAATGAAATGAAACGACATCAGATTTAGATAGTGCTTTTCAACTCTCAAAACAAAAATGCTTTACAATGAAATCAGTCATTTCCATTGACACACACATTCTCACACTGATTATGCAAGTTACTGGATTATATTCACAAATACCATGGGGCAGCCTGACATAATACACATTTAGTACCATTTTTGGACATTTGCATAGACTGAGCCATAATCTGATACCACATTAAATTGATTAAAATCATAACATTCCCTCCATCCTTTCTTGATTGTATCTTTTCTTAAATCCTTTCCTGTGTCTACGTTTTCTCCTCTTTCTGCCTGTCTTCATTTTTTACTGAACTCTTTGTTTTATCCCATATGCCTTTCTCTTCTTTTCTCACTTTCTTCCCCCAGTTTTTCCTTCCTTCCTCTTTTCAGTGTCACTCATTTTGCCTATCTTTGTCTTTTCTGAGTTGTCCTTCATGTATCTCGCTTCATTTATTTATTCTCTGTGCCCTTCCTTCTGACTTTTCCTTGATTTTTCAACTCTTTTTTTCTTTCTCATAACTGCTTCTTTTCTGTCCTCCATAGTGTCCTTTCTTTCTTCTGTACTTCAATGTATCCTTCGTGTGTCTTTCCTTTCTTGTATCCTCCTCTTTTTTGTAGTTTTATTTCTCTCTTTCCTTATTTCTTTTTCTCCTTTTATCTTTATTTTCTAATCTGTTATGCCATTTTTCTCATCCCTATTTCTGCAGCTCATCAGAAATGTCCTTAATCTTTTAAAATAACATCATTGTATGAATGGTTTCATTAACATGAATCTAAATAGTTTTACAAGTCATCTTTCTCATAACTCAAGTTGACGTGAGGCTATTAGCCTACTTGGTGTTGCTTCTTGTGTTTTCATATATATAGCTGTGGACATTTACCCTCAGCTGTGTCAAGTAGGGGGTTTCTGCAAACTTTGTTCTTTAAAAGAAAAGTCCTGTCTGGGTTTGACTTTAATAGAGTAGACACGGGTCGCTGTTCTTTTGTTAAAGCCCACTCACTGTTTGCATGCGCTTTGTCATTTTTATGGCCGGTTTCAAACTCCATAGTGTCTTTAAGTGTCTGAGTGAATGTTATATATCCACCTGCTGCAGCCCTTGCCTTGATCATCACTGTCACTCTGTTTTACAGTTTAACTTCTCACTCGGACTTCAGTCTTACGTTGTGACTGTTTATGTCCTAAAATACAACCTTATTCCCCTTCAGCCCCTTTTAAAATGTATAGAGAAAGCAGTAACCAGTTGAGTTTTTGGACATAAGGTCCTTTATTCTGCATAAAACAGGCTGGAAGACAGTTGCACTGGCAGTTGATTGGGTGTGGCTCCCTAAATAAAGAGTTGTTGTGTCTGGTCTGGGATCAGTACATGTTTCCAAACACAACTTAGTCTGTTTGTGGCCGCAGCTGCCTTGTATAGGAAGAAGGCAGGTTTGTGAGCCGACTCTTAGATCTTTGCTCCTTGTCCAGAGTTAACTTTTTTCCACAACCTTTCATTTTACTCCATAACAGAAAGTAACAACCATATACCACACATAGGAAATGCTTCTGTTTTAATCTAAGTATGTATAAATGCAAAGGATTCATCAGAAAAGCTTTACTGTGTGACAGCCAAAGGCAATTGCTTGTTGAAGTATAAAATCACAAATTTGACAAATTTTCAAATTCAAATATTTATTTAGATATAACTGGTGTAGCTTCTGTAACTTTATTTAGTTGATGACAATCATTCAGTTTTTTTTAAATTACAACCAGCGGTTCTGGTCAGAAGTTTGCATGGCCTCATCATGAACATAAATGCCAATAATTATAGAGACCTTTGACTTCCCTGGCATTTTGGAAAACATTCAGATCGATGCCATTCCAGAAGCCTGTTTTGATTTGTGTTTTCTGAAACATTTGTAAATTTGGGTTCAAATTTCAGCTATATGACTTTTTTTGGAGTTAAAGATGAGGTATTTGGAGGTCAGATGCTTTCAAGCCAGTTGCAGCATTGTTGCTATGCACTTAGAAACCAATTTATCAGTATTTTATTTGCCACGCAACAGTGATTTTACTCTGCAGTGAGCCAAGCCCAAGCCGGGGTACATCAAGATATATATACCTATCATATTGTTAATTTGAAAGCTTTCCATTATGCTCAGTTAAATTCTGCTGGGTCATATTGGGTTCATCAGTTTCCTGCATAACACTTTCAGCAGATGTTTGTGTTGCAATATATAGATTGAGGATTACACACTTGGGAAATGAGATGAGCGGTTGCGCGATTTACATTGTTTGTCACACCAACTAAGGCCAACTGAATGCATTGTACTGTTGAGCAAATTCTTTTGATTCTGACACTTGAAGGGATTACCAGACATAACAGTCGATGGCAGTAATCCACCAATCCACCAATTTATTGTGAAAATGTTGAGAGGAAAAAAGAATGAGGAGGAAAAGGTAAAGAAATGTAGATGACAGTTAGCTTGCTGCAGATGTTGTCTTCGTCTTTTGATATATCTGTCTTCTACCCTGTTTTTTATTGGCTGTAACACTTGCTTGCAATTGTATCACTAATCAACTCCCATTGTGTTTGGTAGACTGCCTAATGTTAGTTCTGTTGCTTTTTCTCACATTTGCAGATATTTTTCTTTATCCTTCGCACCAGGGCTAACTAGGTAGGCTGACTGTTCCCCATTTGTGCCGACTGATGCAAACTTTACCAAACTGGAAGTCACTGGAAAAAATCAGCAAACAAAGCATTGTGCTGTGTCAGTATATTGAGGTCCAGGTGGTCTTAGGTTGTTTTGAACATCTTTATAAGTTTTTTCTCCATTTAAAAAAACCCCTTATGGTAGAGGTGGGCAACTCTAGTCCCTGAGGGCACTTTTAGATTTGTCCCAGACAAGTTCTCCAGAGTCCTGCGAATGACTTGATCATTTGACTCTAGCTATTGAGAAACAATCACTTGCTGAAATAGTGGAAGTTTAACATTTTATGCAATTGCTAACATTTGGCCATGACATATGTAGTGCGCCAGTTAGACACTATGAAGCTTACCTGAAATTGTCTGCTCTGTAAGCTAGCATCCTCCAATTAGAAAAGAGAAGTGCTGAGCCGAACAAGATGGCAGTTGACGTTAGTTCAGTATTTGGAAGTGTGGCCAACACACACTGAACAGCTTTTTTCACTTCCTCCACTGCCATTGCAGAAATTACAGGCAGGCTACAATTCTAAAACAGCACAGAAAATCAATGTCATTGTTCACACTCTTATTGCTTATAGTCTACACTGACGCAACACACACATTTTATCTTTTCTGTCATGAGCTGTTACATTTCTCCTGGCATGAGTGTTATGAGAAGACAATAGCTTTCATTATCTGTGTCTTCATTATAACGATCCCCTTGTGTTAAACACCAGCTAATGAGATTCCAATTAATGCTTGAATAATTTGGTGAAGACCAGACATATGTGTGGTGGGAGAGAGAGGGTTGATATGACCTAACAGGTAATAAAGAGAGAAAATAAGGAAGTTACAGAAAGATTTAAAGCATCAAGCGCTAAAGGAAAGAGGCGAGGTGACAAACAGTGTTTGAAACTAAAGGCAGGAGGAAAGAGCAATGAAAGGATAGAGGAAGTGTAGAAGTTGAGACAAAAGGTGGGGAAAGAAAGGAGCGGCGGAGAGCTGTCAGTGGGCCATCGGAGTTAGTATGTCGCCTGCTGACATTGTTTCCACGCTGCTCACTTCAAAGGCCTCGGATTATGAAGAGAGCGAGGGGCTTCAGACAATAGCAGGGGAAGAAAATAACATCAAAGTTAGCCGCACATTTGAATTGGGATAATCCCGAAACAGTTGCTCTGAATGCATGCTGCACTGGATCAGATGTCCTTTTTTCCCCCTCTCTTTAGCAGCCCCATTCTGTCGTTTCTAGCCTGAATTTAGCTCCATCTGTGGCTCTACTGGTCCTGGACTTCTTAAATGTGGGTGTTAGCTGCACAGGCCTTTGCGCATCATTAAAGCCCTTTTTAGTTAATCGGCAGTAAAGTTAAGTATGCTCATTATCTTAGTTTTTTGTATGCGTAATGTTATTACTGGAGGAAGACATTTTTTTATAGTTATTACAACGGTTTTCTTGTCTCACACTCTATTACACTTTTTGAATGGTCTGTTCATTCATAAGTATTATGATCATATAGAATATTCCTGTGGAATTGCTCTGTTGTGAATGTATAGAGGAACAAAATTACATGCATACAGTTGAAACTAGATATCTATATACACCAAATAAAAAGGCACATGCACCTTTTTTCTCTCTGTCTGAAGTTAAATCAGACCAAACTTATCTTGTTCTAGGTTAGTTAGAATTACCAAAATTATTTCCATATGCTAAATCCCAGGAAACCTAGTGAAAAAATGTTTTCCTGTGAATTCAAAAGTATTTAACACAATTGGAAAGGCAAAAGAAATCAGCCAAGATCTCAGGAATAGAATTGTGGAGCTGCACAAGTCTGATTCATCCTTAAGAACAATTTCCAGATGCTAAATCTGCATCTTAAAGTTAAAGCTTGGGTGCAGATTGGTCTGCCAAATCCAGTGTTGGCTTTGTTGGCCAAAGGACAACAAAGTCAATGTTTTGTTGTGGCCATTAAAAGGGCACATTTTGTGTATATCCGTAGTCTTAACAAACCGTGTTTTTTTTCCATGTGAGAAAGACAAAAACACAGCATCCACAATTGATGTCTGTCCTGTCAATATGTTAACTTTCAGTTGTGTGCAGCTGGAATCTTTTTACTTAATTGCAAATACACTTATACACGGTGTCCTGCGACAGAAAGCGTTGAAATAAACACAAAATGGCTGATCATTATCCTGCTGAAACAAATGAATCCAAAATGCTAAGCACTCTCCATCTATTAAAACCTAAGTACCATTTCTTTACTAGGGCCATTATCTGGGATAAATACCTACCCTGATAATGTGTTTTGGCCCATGTAGATGCTACCTAGATTGTAAAGTGTACTCTACAAGACCCATCCTGTGTTTGGTTAGCAGTTTTAATTGTTGTCTGATTTCAGTAACATGTTTTTTTTCTCTTCATCTGATAAAGAAAAAGTTTGTATGCTGGTTCTTTGATAACATGTTTCAGGTTTTAATGACTATCTTCACAGATAGCCTTTCTACCTATTCATACCTATAGAATATGAGTGTGCATACGCCATACCTGACTGAACTGAAGCTGACATTAGCCTGCCAAGAGCAAGGTGCACACACAAACACCTTGTGTCTTTTCTCTGGCACACCCTATCTTTCCAACTCTGCATCTCTGAACTCTTTCTGTCTCAAACTCTGTTTCTGCACTCACATTCACAAGCACACACGCTCACCTCGCCCTGCCAAAAGGAAGAGGTGGCTGGTGAATAAACAATGGCACTCCGCCCATAGTGTCACCCGCCTGGGCTTTGATCAGCACCGCTGTTCCTGCTCCCCACAGCAGTGCTTCCTGTCTTTCTACCTGCTGAATCTTTTCCATGTGCGCACGCAAACATATGCACACGCTCCCACCTATAGCCCAGTCTTTGTGGGCCCACATGCAGTCTCCCCAGTTTTCTCCTAACTCAGGTCCTCAAGTCTTTATCTGTCTATGTCTCTCACACAACAGGCCTTTGAGTTAGTGCCCTTTTCTGGGCACTGTTGCATTCTTGAGCATACACCTTCACACAGTCTGTGTCACACACCCACATAGGAAGACAGACTTTTGATCCCGGCACATCCAGCAGCAGCATCTGCAACGAGTCAAAGACAAGGTCCTGGTCCTCTGGGTGAAATGACAGTAGACAAGTTACATAATGCAACAGTGACCATTGTCTCCCTGTGTTTGAGGATGAGAGGGAATACATAAGGTGTGCTGTTGCTTGTGCATTACACAGTGTGGTCTTTGTCAAACTCAGTCGATGTAGTCTTTGTGAACTAGTTGCTGGGATTTTGTGCATGCGTAATATTAACAGGGGCTCCTGTGCGCCCACATTGAGCCACACAAACATGCACACTTTCGCAGCGGCTAGTTGTAGCAACTGCAGTTTGTCTGTAGTTGTGTAGTTATATATGCATTAGTTTCTGAGAGGGTTGAAAGGATGACTTTGCCTGTGGGAAGGAATGGCAGCACTGGATCAAGAACAGGTGTGCTGGATCCTCCCTACTGCAGAGGCAAAGAGCTGCTTCAACCATTTTGTGTACGCAAGCATGCATTTGTCCACTCCCCCACCATTCCAGTGTGCATCCACGTCCTTCAAAACAACCACGAGATCTTTGCATCAACCTTGAGCCCAGCGCTTGTTTACTAAAGTTTCTCAGCCATCTGTGTTTCTGTGGCTTTGTTCTTGTTTTGCTTTTGTGAATGAGCACAAATGTGTGACAGTGTGAATTTATATTTAGTGCTGTTATGTGAATTTCACCACATTAGTGAAGCCTTGTGTGTCTGTAAGTCATGGAAAATGCCCTTCATTTAATGTGGACTACAGCAGAAAATGCTAGAGAGGTTAGTGGTTTTGCACATGTTTACCCTGCGTTTGACAGATTTTGTCTACATATATATCATGACCTTGCAAAATATATCAGAACAGCACTTTGTGTATTTTAGAGGATATGAAGATGCATGTGGTTCAATTCATTTTGATGATTTAAAGGCAATCAAATTTATAATTTTAACATCTTTCTATCTCCCTGTATTTCTTTTTGTAGCATATGTGATAGACTACAATTTAACAAGTTGTGGTTCTTTAAATTGGCAAACTTATATGTTCCCATAACTTTTAGCAAAGTCATGGGAATAACAAAGCACACTCCCTGATTCAAACACTTGTAGAATCACCTTTCATGTATGTTTCACGTTGCCATGGAAGAATTTTGTCCCGCTCTTCTTTACACTGCTTCAGCCCATTGAAATTTGCAGACATTTGTTTCTGTGAAGCTTCCTTAAGTTCCCATCACAGCTTTTCAATCAGTAATATCTGAGCTTTGACTGGGCCATTAGAACAGATTGATTATTTTCTTCTATTTTTTTGCCTTTATGTCATATATTTGCTGCTGTGTTATGGATCATTTTTATTTGATGATGCAGTTTGGACCAACATATAGTTGTCAGACAGATAGTTTTCTTACTCAAGAAAACTTCATGACGTGCAGTCCCACCGTGTGTGTGTTTGTCGCTGCTGCTGCTAGTGTGGAGGAGCTGTGTGGGGAAAGTGGTGGAGGGCTGCTCTGTGAGGTGGAGGCTCGGCTGGAGACTGCAGCTCCAAGGTGGAGCCTCCCTCTTTAATAAAAGGTATTAATTAGCATAATTTATTCCCAGGGCAATATTGCATAAGAAATACTATGTTATCTTTCTGTGATCATTAAAACCACATGGCCGGAGCTACTTTGGAAATTTCTTGTCGTTCACAGCAGTTCATCCAGATCTGTAACCTGAACATGTACAGAAACTTTACAAAGCTATTTTGGTGTGTCTTCTTCTAGAATGGACAGAAAGAAAGCATGTTTTGTGTTCAGAAAAAAATCAATCCAGGTTGCTTTAGAGAAACTGGTCATCCGTTTGTATGTGCAAAAGTTGTGAAAGTGAAAGGTGTAAAAGTCAGCTTCTGTGATGGTAAGAAGGCACATCAGAGCCATGTGTGGATATTTTGAAGACACATCACCCAAGGTAACGTCTACTCCCAAGAGACACTTGGTTATTTCAGCAGACAACCTCATCCTGCATCACTTACAGGTTCACTGTAGCCTTACAGACACAAAGTACACGTTGTTCAGCTAGGACTGCCTGCGGTACAGATTTGTTGAAAATGTTGGCTACATCTTGAAAGGTGGAGAATAAGACACAACAATGACCACCTAGCTCCTGGAATATGGTTTTCAACATTCAGTTAGCACGCTTTATTTTTTTTCTGAAACTGCAGCAAATTTATAAAATTTGGCATATCCAAAAATTAAACACTGCAATGAAAGCAAAACGTGAATATAACAGAGCGATGAACAAACCTAACAGTGATTAGACTTCGACAATTTTAAACTTGATCTTCCAGATCGACGATCAGCTGTTTGAAAACAAAAATACGTCATAAATAATTGATACATTCTACTCCTGACAAAACCTCTCTTTACTGTGAAAGTCGTTACAAAGGAGAAAATACTCAAACAAATGAGGTGTGAGAAACTTCTAGAAATTTCTCACACAGTTATTGCTACAATAGGGAGTTGGACAGGAAAGATTAACAGGAAGATGAACGTATTAGCGTACCTAACTTTTTCTCTCTGTAATAAAACTTATTGAATTTTATGAAGTTGTGGAAATATCTTGTTAGGTAAGGATCTAACTCCAACTGTAACAACCGGGCTCATCATGCTATGCCACTTCTATAGTCATTTTTGTTTACCTGCAGAGCTGCACAATGTAGCCGCTTTCTCTCTCGGGACTAGATTTTGAAGGATAGAGAACTGAAAACCTTTAGTCTTGCTCACTCACTTTGAATAATTTAGTTGAACTGATCAATCAGCCAGTAGATATTTAATCAGTGTCCCTAATCTCAGTCCATTTTTCGCATATGCAAAATAATTATCTGCAAATGTACGTCGTCAGCTGATTGATTACTTTTCCGGCTCTGTGGAGTGTTTGATCCTCATATCAGAGAGGGAGGAAATAAGGGAGGGATTACATTCCCTCCCTTATTTCCAAGGGAACGTGGGAAGTGGAACAGCTCATGGAGGCCTTCATCTACTGGCGAACAAACAACAGGAATTAGTCACTAACCTGGAGTTTTTAAACATGCAGTTATGTTTGAAACTTGAGCTGAACTTAACAGTTGTTTAGCAATATACCATTTGATAAACAGAATATATTCATAAGTGCCGACACACAAATAAGCAGAAAAACACAACAGGCATATGGCACATATTTTGGAGTTGTTTCCTATTCTCTTTCTACCTTAGCTCCCAGCAGCTGAAAGTTAGAGTACAGCGTGTTCCCCCTGTGGGCATAACTCATTTGCAGCATGTCTTCATTAGCGCCGCAATTGTCTCAGCACTTTCATCAGCGCTCCCAAAGACGCCTCCGTAGCTGTGCCATGCGTGTGTTTGGCGTTTCGCGGTTCGGGAAGGTTCCAGGTGCCGTCGCCCCATACCTTCTCGCTCGACTCGTGAGCGGGAAAACTGCTGTAAAGCATCAAAGACCTGCAAAGGCAAGTCAATTCACACCAATATCGGAGTTACATTTCAGAGGGGCTGTCCTGGTCGACTTGCTAAACTACATGTTTTTATTACTACACGCAGGCAGACAAGACAGCAAAGCAAAAGCAAAAGTTTCTCTTCTTAAACACCTCAGGAGGGAGATCTCTCCTCCTCCTACTACTCTTCCTCTTCCACCTCCTCCTTCTACTGCTTCTTTCTTCTTTACCTTTCCCCACTATCCTTTGATAAAAGTGCAGATAAGAGAGAGGCTGTGCTCATCTCTCTGACCATCCATCTCTCCTTGAGGTTAGCACCTCTTTTATTATTTACTATTAGATCAGTAGCCATATGTGCACACAAAGCCTTGTTCTACTGAAGCTGGTGTCTGTGTGAGCTTTACAGCTTTGTATATGTATGTCTGTGTGTATCTGCCTCATCCTTTGCTTTTCTGTGTGTGTGTGTGTGTGTGTCCTTGGCTGGAGGCGGTGCAATGTGAGGTTTTTGCTGCTGTCTGAAGTCGTCCAGCCTCAGTGTCATTAGAGGATCTCTTTAATCCAGACTTTGGGAGAAACCTCTGACAGCACGCTGCAAATAGAAAGGCCCCCGCCGCACATGAAGAGCAGCTCGGCTCCTAACAAAACACCAAGTTTAAAGAGGCCCCTGGCCTTTTTTCCTCCTCCCACCGTTCCCTCCCTTCTTTTTTCTTTTCTCCTGCCCTCTGTTGCTTTCGCTTCACCCTGGGGAAACATGCTTGCCTTATCTGTGCAGGAGGACCACCCAGGAAAGAATGACTCAGGCATCGCTGCGTCTGTGTGCGTGTCTGTGTGCGTGCGCGCGCCGCACAATAACCACGCGCTGATTTGACTGAGCGCGGCGCTTGCATTTTTAGAACTTGTGCTGTTAATATTGATGCGTGCCTATACCTGCATGAATCCCTCTAAGCAATGTTTGTCAGTGCTTGTGTGCACGTGTGCCCCGCTTCTCCTTTTGAGGTGAAAGTTTGGAATGAAAGAGAGGCTGAGGCCCGATTGTTGATGGGGAGGGAGGGCAGAGAGTAAGAGAACGAGACCGTCAAGCCTCCCGACTGTGAAACTGCAAGGCAGGAGCACGGCGCTGACCCAACCTCTGCAAGCCAGTCGTATGCTTTTTCTCTTTCCCCTTCGTCTCCCGCTATTTTTTTCTCTCCTCAAATTCTTGATGCTTCTCATTTTCACCTTTCTAAACTTTCATTCCCCCTTCTAATTCAGTTACATGTTTCTTTATTTTCCTAAGGCTTGTTTTGCAATTTCAGATTTCCATATAACTTTCTCTGCCGTGTCTTAATCTGTTTTTCATTCCTGTCACACTCCTATGTCTGCATCCCTTCATAAAGAAAACAATTTACTCCTCTTCCTTTCTTGCTTACAATCATCCTTTTCTCTATGGTTAATAAATCCCAGATTGCTGATCAGCTTCTTGTCCAACACACGGTGCACCTTTACAGTACAACACATGCTAGATCAGGAGTGAAAGCTGCTTGTTGCCGTTTTCTCCTGCCCTTAGGATATTCATACGTCGTAGGATGAGTGTATATAAGCTTCTCACCTACACTCAAAGCTAACTTTTACTGCAAAGTCTTGTGCGAAGTAAACATTATTTGTTTACTTCGCACAAATTTGTTACTACTGCATGCATCCTCGAGGACTCCACCGAAGGTGGTCGGGAGTGAAACCAAGAATGGTTTTCTTTGAGCAAAATATCTTGTGAAAAGTTTCACTGTTACCAACATTCAGACAATCTTTCCCTTAAAAGCCTACAAGAACAAAGAAACTGAGTTGAGTTTGTGGTGAGAAATCACACAAGTAATGCTAATCCTGTTTCCTTTTGAATTAACAGTTGTATGAACCTGTATGTTTTCACCCCTTATCAGTCTCCAGCAAAATCGAAACTCGTGAATTAAACTCATTGAAGCCTTAATTTGTAAAGCCAAATTAAGCCACACATTGCTTTAGATGTGTGGCAGAGTGATTCCTCTGGATTAAAGTCAAACTCAAGGCAGGTGTTTGTGACTTCAGAAATGTGTTGTCTTCCTGTAATGCTGCCTCTGTCTATTAGACTCAGAGAGCTGCTTGTTGTTAGCAGTGTGTAACATCATCCCTCCATCCTGTCTGACACCAGTAATGACTAAATGACTCCAAAGCTGTTTTTTTTTTTTTCTGAGTCACAAAGCGCTGCTTTTGTTGTTCAGCAGAATCGTCCCATATCATACTGCTAATGATGTGAGAAATGTTGAACTTGTGAACTCCGATTTGTTCTGAGCACATCTAATTCAGATGCCACAAGACAGCATATGTCACATGTGGAGCCCTTTATTTAGCCGTCTTTCCCAGAAGAAGTGGGCCAGATATCCTGCGTCACGGTGCGGGAAATCAGGCGTGGGTTCAGAAAGAGGGGAAGGTTGATTTTTCTCATCTTCATCCCTTGTCCTGCTGGCTTTACTGTTATATGTAAACACTGCCTACAGAATAAATTAGTTTTCTTAAACAATTTAACTTTTGCATTGCTCAAAAACGAAACTTATTTCAAGACAATACAGTATTTTAATAAAAATACAGGGGTCCACTCGGGTCAGTTCACCTGCCTCTCTGTACTGCTATGTCAAACCAATAATTGTCTAGTAAATGGGTGGACTTGGACTTTATATCATCTTATTTTGCTATTCCCTGTTCATAAGCATACCTGGAGTTTTCCATGTTTACTTGGAAAGAGTCAGAGCTTCTTAAAGAGACAGTGACCAGTTTCAATTCATCAAACTGTGAAGTCATTTTTCTTTTTAAGTTATGTGTGATAAATACATTATTTTTATAATGACTGAAGTAGTTAGTTAGTAGTAGTAATAGTTACTTGTTTGCGATACAAAATGGCACTATGAGTCTGGAAAATATAATACGGCCCCTTTAAGATGTTTCTTACTCCAGATTAACATTACAGCTAAACCACTTAAGAAGTCAGGCTTCAGAAAATTAAATGATCAAAATTGGGACTGCCTGTTTTTCAGGAGCCTCTCTTTTAAATAGGAGCACAATTTCACATTGTAGACATGATGGTTTATTAAGGTAAGAATCGAATCCTGTCATAACTGGATGTTATGGAGGTACAGACTTTATGTTTGCCTCCTAACAACCTTATAATATGAACTGACCTGAGTGGATCCCTGTATCTAGTTAAATTGATCTATTTTTTTATGTCCTCACATCTGACAAATACTGAGTAAATAGGTCAGGGGAATTTTTACACCACACTCAGCTCCTGTTTGTTTGACTGCATATAATAACACGCCTGACTAAAGTTTCAGCTGTTTACCTCTCAGTGCGTCTCGGAGGTGCTGCTCAGAGGCTCATTCTTGCCCTAAAGCTTTGTAGTCTGCGTGATTTATGTCAGTGGAGTGGGCAGCACATCAGGTGGCCATGCCTATCACCTGGACTGTGTTTCTTTCTGCTCAGAAAGTCAACAAGCCAACACCTGGCTCACTCACTCAGCTCCGGTGGGGGTGACGCCGCGGATATTGATTGTTGCCAGAGCCTCACACACTTGACGAAGGTGTGTGTTTGTGTGGAAGTGTAAACTCACTGCTATGCTGTTCTGCATGCGTTCAAACCTGCATCACTCTCTCCGTTTTGCAAGCAGACTAATCAAAGATGAAGTGTGCTGAAAAGATCTGGTTCTGTGTTGCACTTAGAAACCACGCCTTAATATTGGAGCTGACCTGTTCGAAAATGCGCTCTGAGCTTGTTTTATTTTTTTTGTCAAAATCTTCTATGACAATTTGACCATTTTCTGTGCAAAGCATTTTTCCCCCTGCTCCTACTCTGTGGAAAAACTTCTGTGATTGATGTCACGGCTTTCTCACTTCACATGCAAAAACAGAAATTCTGCATCCCCTGTAACTCCTCTGGTTTTCTGCCTCATCTGCATATTTCGTGATTCTCTTGTGGCCTCTCATTTAGCTGCATCGTGCCTTCTCCTCTCAGCTCAAATCAAACTGCAGATCAGTGTCTACCAGTTTGCGTCACTTACATGTTAAACCAGGCAGAACTGTTTTTCGGTTTGCGTCTGTCAGCCGACTTGAACGCCTCTTCTTGTCCCCAGGCTCTGCAGGAAAAGCTGGAGAGTCTACGGAGACAGCTGCACAGTGCCGAGAAGAAGCTGCTCAACAAGGAGCTGGAGACAGAAGAGAGGGTAATGAACTTGTTTGTCCTCTTCCATCAATCTCTTCTTTCCCATTGTTTTCTGCTGCACAATTTGCAGCTTCCTGTCATCATTATATCACTTTTTTTTTCCCAACTTCACCTTCAGCCTTTTGCATCACAACCGTCATATTCTTCTTGATCATGCCTTCGTAAAATCCTGTCCCATAACACCTACTTTTGCTGCTTTATCACTTCATGTTGCAATCTCCTCCTTTCTGATTTACTATTCTGACTCAGTCCTCCAGGGGGCTGCAAAATAAACACAAAATATTCTTGGCCTCCTTTCCTCCTCTGCCCTTCTCCATCTACCGTCTCTACTTCTCCTGTTCAGAGTCAGCGATATGCCCCCTTGCACATTTCCCAAATTCCTTGAGATCTGGCCTCAAGAGTCAGAACCTAGGGCCAAGAATGCTACCGCTGACTGTGTTCAAAAGGGAAGCTCTGGTGCGCACGCACACACACACCTCGTGGCTGTGGAGAATGCCCTGTAATCAGACTATGTTTTGACCTTGACACACACAGAGAAGAAAGAACTAATGACTGTGCTCACGCAGGAGGTTGGTCTTTGTACCGCGGTATGTACACCAAAGGCATTCGTTCTCTTGTGTTCCGTCTGATCCGCCCACTGACCCTTGCACACACTTCACACACTCGTCACACGTCTCCCAGTCGGGCCGTCATAAATCGAGTCAATGGGGGTCACCGGTTTTCAGGAGCCACTTGTCACTGATCCACACCTTGTTGCGCTGCAGGGGATTCTGCTTGCTCTTTATTGCAAGGTGGTCTTAGTTTAATTAAATTATTGCATACAGTGCCTCGCAAAGCGATTAGTACTTTGTTGTAAACTTTTTAAAACTGTGTAATGTAGTATAATTTCATACAATTTTATGTGACAAGGTAGTGCGTTATGAACAGGAAATTCAAATTATTTTTAACATATTTCACATGCAATGGGCTTGAGATGTTCTTTAACTCGTCCTTAATTAAACAAAATCAGCCATATTGGACCAGGCCTGAAATGATGAAGTACGATTAAGTTTTGTAAGTTCTTTTCAGCCTATCACAAACCCAGATTGCACTCTAGAGTTGTTTTTTTAATTTTTTAAAGGGACAGTATTATGTGTTTTCCAGCCATATAGAAGGGTTTTATAGCACAATCATGGACTTTCAATTGTTATAAAAATGCTGCGTATGTCACATAAAAGGAATTTGACTTTTGCTTTTTCCAACATTCTGTCTTCAGGAAGTCAATACAACATCAATCAATCAATCAGGTTTATTGTTCTTGCACATTTCAGCAACCTTGTTTCTCTATTAACTCTTTAAAACATTTTTATCAACGTTGCACTGAGAAGTAGCTCATATAAAGAGCTCAGCAAATATGCAGTTCCACCAGGTGTTTACTAATTGGTACTGGCTAGTCTGAAGGAGCTGAGTGAGGAAGTTTTGGGTGATGTCTGCTCTTTAAGGTGGAAACTCTGATACTGCAGCTCCAAGGAGGAGCTGAGCCTCAAAAGTGGGGCTTGGTCCACCCAGGTGGAGGTGAATGGTTGCCATGGGAGATTAAAGGTTTTCTCAAACATGCCTGAAATAATCAAGGTAACACTCAAGGTATGTTTTTGATGGGGGAATGACATTATAACATCAATATAAAAAAAAGTTGACTCAAGAAAGTCAACTTTACATAATACTGCCCCTTTAACAAATTGAGTCAGGTAAATACAGGAGAAGTGAATTTCTTGTTTTTCTTTCATTTTGGTGCTATTATCTGTATGTTAAAAGCATGTTGAAGCAGAGGATGAGTAAACAACACGATGAATGTGACAAAGCCTTTTGGTTCCCATTTTAGGTTCTCAACAGCTCGTGATTCACGGCCTTGAACACGTTGAACAGATTTTCTCTCCCTGACATTCTGCTAAGAGATAAATAGAGAAAAGGCTTTAAGCAAGCACATCTGAATCACATTGCTTGGTGTGTGTTTAGTGCTAATCTCTCTTACTGTATACGTTTCTCAGTTGGTAGTTGTGCCCTCTGCGGTTCATGCACATTAATAGTTGAGGCCACACCGATTCACCTTTTCCTCCTCACTCACGTTGCTCTGGTTTATCTGCCAAGATGTTTCTTGTATCTTTTGTAATCCGATCTCCCACATGCTGAAGCAGCTTTCCTGCCCAGACTTCACACAGATGTTGCTGGCCCCGCACTCACAGGGGCCCTCTCCTCCAAAATGGCATCCCATCAGCTCAATGCGTGGTTCAGTTCTCCTTCAAGATGGTGGCCTGTAGAGAGCAGCTCTTCTTATGAATGACTGGCAAAACACGGCAAACTGTAAAAGTTTAGCACTGGTCTCCACCACATTTGCTTACTTTGATTAAACCCCTTAACTGTCACCCTTAAAGTATTACATGTAAGTCAATAGGTTTATGAGGTCCTTGGTGTCATCGTGACAATTAGGTGGTTGAAAGTGTAAAGTCATGTAGATTTTAGTAAATAAACAAATATCGCATCACCTGCCATCAGTCAGCTTCTAACTACAGTCTGGAAAGGCCTGGATTTGGAGATTTTCTTTTCTGTTCTCTAAGTGTTGTCTCCTTCCTTCCATTTTTTCTTCCTTTCTTCCCTACTTCCTTCCCTCACATGTCTTAAAGCTTCACAATCTACTTACTTTGTTCCTTCTTTTTCCCCCTTTTCTTGCTCCTTTTCTGTCCTCTTTCCTTTATTGTATCCTAACTTCCTTCAATCTGTCCTTTGTTCTTTCATTTCTTGTGTCCTTTTTTTCTCACCTTTATTTCCTTCCTTGTATCATTTCTTCCTTTTGTGCTACCTTAATATTTCCTTGTTTTCTTATTTCTCCCCTTGTTCCTCCTTGTCCACTTTCCATATTTAAAGCCTGCTGCCTGTATGAATACTAGACATAATTCGAAAGTGGATTTTTGTATTCAATACTTTAAGATGAATTTAAACCACTGGGAACTCTGGGACATTGAGTCTGGAAAAGTCAAGAATTTTTGCCTTCATAATGAGTAGGATCCCTGTCTTACTGTAGCTTCAGTAAACTCCACAGAGATCTCTGGCTCATTCGAAGCAGTTTTCCCTCCTTCAACTCGTAACAAAGCGTCTTTGATTCCAAATCGCTCTTTGATGAACTCGCTGACTTCCAACTCTGGATGTGGAGGTGCAAACATTGGCATTTTTGATGTATCCTCTTGTTCCTGACAAGGGTTTTGTCACCTGGGAACAATAGATAATATAAAAAAATGCCTCTCTCCCCTACACCTTACATACACACACACACACACTATTTGTTTCATGCACACACACCAGCTTCATTAGCATGCATCAAGCCTCTTCAGCTGTGTGACAAACTTCATTTGAACGTTGAAAGTGTTTAGGGCTTGTTCCTTTCTGCTGGCAGCTGTCAGAAGCCATGCCATGTGACGGCGCTAAACGTCAGAGAAAGTCAAAACCACAATCTGAGGACTATATATAGATGAAATGTTGTCATTTTAAGATGACTGGGAGGGGGAAATGACTGCCGCTCCTCGCAGTATTCAAAACGGCACCTCATCAGGAACAAACAGAACCCCATTTTTAAAAAGGGATCTGAACAGATCAAACCTGATGTGTCTTTAGAAATTCAAAGTCGTCTTTCATTACAAGCTGAAATAGTGGCACACTTGTTTTTTGTCGTTTGCAGTGTCTCCCTCTCTTTTCTTTTTCTCCTTCCTTTCCTTTCTGCTCACATCTGGAGTCTGTCAGTGACCAAGTCCTAGTGACGGATTTGATCAACAGCGTTGTTCAAAGACGTCTCACTTTTTCTCCAATTGGTGAGAAGCCTTTTCCCCCCATCAGATGTCATCACATGTCTCTTTCTGCCTGTCGGGAAAACAAACATGCCTTTGCTGTAAAAAAAAAAAAAAAAAAAAAAGTTGAAAGGGAGAGGGGGGAAAAAAAACCTGCGTTTTCATGAAAGAAGAGGAAAGATGCAGAGGGAGGACCCTTGGAAGAGAATGCAGAGCTGGAGGAACAATGTCTTTAAGAAAACAAGTTTGTCGTCTTTTGGGGAGTCGGATGCTTCTGTTTTGCATTTCTAACTCCACCGAGAGAAACTGCAAAGTCTCTGTGTGCGTTAGCCGCAGTCAGGTTTAAACAACAGAGATATTGTTATGATAAAGACTGTTGCTTCCGTCCACACACTCTGAGATAGATGGACTTGGTCAATATCCAAACACTGAGCGCATGCGAGAGGTCTTGCAAAACTTTAATATGTTTTATTGAGATTGTGAGACGTGATTGACTAACAGAAAGAAGTAAAAGGAGGCTAAATTTTCCTTGTTTATTTTATTTATTTTAAATCTTAATGTGGTGTGCATTTATAGTCAACTCCCTTCACTGTGATTCCCCTAAATAGAAACTAAATTTAATTTAAATACAGCTGTCTGCCTCAGGTTTTCAGCAGTAATAAACAACAAACAGCATCATGAAGATTGATCAGTTTGTCAAGTTGTAACCTGCCTAGTATGACACAACTACAGACCTGAAGAACCTTAGTAACTCTGAAGGAGACAAAAGTGACAAGAAAAAAAAACAAGCCATATAGGGGGATAGTATGGAGGAAAACCTAAATTCCTCTTTTCACCAATACAACTGAACCCTCGTTTTTCCCGGGGTTGGGTTCCGATAAGAACCCGTGATAGACGAAATCCGTGAAGTAGTTACCTTTATTTTTCACAATTATTATACAGCATAATTAAATACATTAAAACCAAATAAAAAAAAATGTTTTTAGGATGTGCGTGTGCATCAATCGGGCCTTAATGTCATCTGGAGTCATATTATCAAAGCCATGGTTCGATTGGCTGTAGCATGTGTGGCCTGCTGCGATAGGATGAAGTTCCAAACACCTTAAAATTACACAAAATATATAAAATGTTCATTCTATACTATTATAACTGCTCAGCTACCACATCTATTATTAACAGCCTTCCAGTGGACAACGAGGTGAGCTCACGGTTGTCCGGAACAGTTAGCAAACACTTGCTTAGCCGCTAACAACTGCTGTTGGCAA